>VUQR01022807.1:9901-76613 GCA_015108515.1 Hemichromis elongatus | reverse complement strand
GGTTTTAGATCTCACCCTGGGTCAGCACACCTGAATCAAATGATTAGTTCATTACCAGGCCTCTGGAGAACTACAAGACATGTCGAGGAGGTACTATGGCCATTTAAATCAGCTGTGATGGACCTGCAGGACACCGGCCCTCGAGGACTGGAGTTTGACACCTGTGGCCTAAAGGAAGAACCTTCCCTCCTTTCCACTCCCACGTCACTAAAAGCAGTAGAGAGGTTGTTGGTGGCATCACCACCACCTGTCCACTCACCTGCGTGGCACCACCCCCTCCCTGCAGCCGAGCCAGTACGATGGCGTGAAATGATGCTCCTGTAGAAACCACCACTATAAGATAAAACATTATTCACAAAGACTCATTCCACATATTTGATCTGGCAGGTTGTTGCGCTGGGCGTCCTTCTTGATGCCACAGGGATCAGTGTCTCTTCCTGCTCCCATGATCAAAGCTGAGAATTGATGCTCGTTAGGTGAACATGTGAACAATCACGCTACGACATCGACCTCATTTTAACGACAAAAGTGTTTTATTTGCGGTGTCACAGTGATGTTGCTGTTACCATGAAGAAACACACAAACTAGAAAAACGTTCAAGCTAATATTAAGCAATGCTCTGATAATAAACAGGATAACGTTCTATATTCTATTCCATACGGTGCTGGAGTTACTTTTCCAGTAGTTATATGATTGCAAAACTGTGTTTGGAGT
The DNA here is from genome assembly GCA_015108515.1 of Hemichromis elongatus. Lineage (NCBI taxonomy): Eukaryota > Metazoa > Chordata > Actinopteri > Cichliformes > Cichlidae > Hemichromis > Hemichromis elongatus. The sequence goes on along the minus strand of VUQR01022807.1, from coordinate 75,899 downwards.
TGAAAAGAAAGTACGAATGAGCCTGAGCCCAGGGCATGTCCAGCCAGATTCAGGATCTCCAGGCATCAAATTTTACTCACAGCTGGTAGAGGGCGCTGTTCTGGTGAGTATTCAGCTGGCAGACACTAAATGGGTAGTGGGTTCATATTATGAAAAGGGGAAGTAGCTGCTGATTATTGAAGCTGCTTTAACAACAAATATGTCTGTGAAGGCTCTCAGTCATCCAGCTCATCGTAGTCTAAGGAGCTGTAAGGAAAAGGCGTCTGGACTTCTTTAGGTTGCTTGAAGAGAAGCTTCTTCAGTTCAACTGAAGAAGCTTCTCGGATGAGAGGTGAAACGTCTTCAAGCAACCTAAAGAAGTCCAGACACCTTTTCCTTACAGCTCCTTAGTTTAACAACAAATATAAACAACATAAGGAGGGTTTTAGTGAGAAGACCTACTTGTAAAGTTGGTCAGAAACGCAGCGAACTGTTCCTTTAAGATTGGAGCGTTTTGGCAGGCAGACAGATGGGGAAGCTCCTTTTAACATATGCTGAGGAACTCTGGCACCCTCTCTGCGTTTCAGGGCTAGAGATGAGATTATGTAACTACGTAAACAAGTCGGCACACGCGCTTTTTATTTTTCCATCTCAGTTCAGTGCCTTGCTCAAGGGCAACAACGAGGCAGTTCACTGAGTTCAGTCTGTATTTGCGTGTGCTTGAGGGCATCGGTGGAGCTGAAGCAAGTCCATTAATTGACAGAAGGTAACTGAGAACTGTTTAAGCTATTTAACCAACAGCACTTTCAGCCTCTGACACGTGCGGACGTTCCTGCAGGTTCATTTCACAGGAATCAGCATATGTTAAGGTTTTAGAGCGGACGAAGCAAACAGTGTAAACGCAGTCGTCAATGTCATCATCCCAAAACCTGCGCAGTGCTCAGATGGATGTTCTGGCTTTCAGTGAGTGGAAAAGCTGCTGCTGGGCCTTAAACAGAAATTTCAGCCTTTCAAAAAGACAGAGAAGCTTTGTTAACGAGTACGCTGGCTCCTCAGTCAAAACCGCTCACAGTACGACGGCTAAACCCAGCAAACACTCTAACCTTGAATAACTGACGCCTGATCGCTTTGTGTCTGGTTTTAGTTGAAAAATTGTTCCAAAATGAAAACTGTGCCCACGTCAGAGACGGAGCATCTGCTGGATGTCCTCGTCGAACACTGAGTGTTTACAAAATCCTTTCATCATTCAGCAGAAGATATAAAAATAAAATGTTCAAAATATAAAGCCACGATTATTTTCATGATTACACACGGTGATCTGTCTGAATGCAGACAGCCAGCAATCAATGTCAAGGTCCAGCAAAGAACTTGAACGGGATTAACATGCAGATACATGTTAGCGGCTCAAACACGATCCATGCGCCCTCTGCTGCACATCGGGCTCCGTGTGGTTGTTGGGCCAGCGCCCTAAGATGCCCCGCGGCATATCGAGCCATTCCCGAGACGTAATCTCTCCAGGGAGGACCCGGGATGTGTAACGGAGCCCTCAGCTCGCAGAACGCCAGAAACTGTCATAGCTTATAAAAACAAAGCTTCAAATCCAACCAGACAGAGATGAAACAACCACTGACACCGAAGGAGGAGGGAGCAAATATTAAAAAAAAACTCAGTAAAAACTCCGGCTAAAAAATGACATGATGACCTAGATCAGTTATAAATGCTTATCTTATTACTCGTGTCTATCACTCCCAGCTTGCTGGCCTTTGGTTCAAAACATCTTTTTCTTTTTGTTATTTCCTAAAACAGTTGGATCCGTTACTTGGAAGTAGGCATTCTCCTGGGAACTGTTTCCCCTGTGGATTAATTCACCTTTCACGTGGCGATCTAAGGAGGCCTGAATACTGCCTACATATCCTGTTTACCCTGGGTCACCAGAAGGGAGGCGAAACAGGAGGCCACGAAGAGGAAGGGAAAAACACGGCAGACGGGTTTCCAACAGCAGCTTCAAGTGTGATCCTCAATCAGCTCTGACACACACACACACTCGCATGCGCGCACACACAGCCACACGATCAGACAGCATTAGATTACAGCCACAAGTTCAGCTTCACAACAGAAGCGGGCAGCGTAAGCAGGCATGACGCGTAGAAGCAAACCGGCGCCCAGGCCGAGATGGAGGCAGGAAGCGCAGGGAGAGGGACGCACACGGAAGAGTGTCCGCTGTGAGGCCTGAGAGCGACCTGACGCCATGAACCTGCGCGTCCGCCCACCCCTCTGTCCGACCTGGAAATGAAGCCGGGATGCTCCACTCATCTGCTGACGTCACAAACAACGTGGGGGTGGGGTTATTGAAGGGAGAGTACTGTAGAGTACTGGGCTGTACTGACTTTAGCTCATTACATAGTAACGCCTCCTCCACCCAGCATCAACCTCCAGGGCTGAAACATGAAGCCCTCTGATGCTCCCTTCAGACACCAGCGTTAAAATGTCCAACTCATCAGAAATAAACATGTTCACAACCACTGTGGATGGTTCTCCCCTGCTCTTAAAAACACTTGTAATTCATCAGCTGAGATAATGAAGGGAGGGGGTGGGGCAGTGATGGACAGGTGTCAGGACACACCTGTCCTCACCGTCTGCTAGTCGTCATCTCAGCTAACTGAACCGAGCTGGACCAGGAACTGAGAACCAAGGCTCTCGAACTTTAACTTGCTCGCAGCTGCCTCTACAAAATGTGACGTAGTAGCTGGCAGAGCCGTTTTAGCACCCCGGCACCATTAATGCGCCTAATGAAGCCTGTAAATGTGTCTGAGATATTAAATGTGCTAACCTATGCAGGAGCCCACAACTACAGAGCCCTCAGCATCTGTGACAGGTCTGTTTGATAAGTGCTGCTCTTATATGTGTTAGTTCAAGGATGAGACCTGTGTGAAACACAGCCTAACACGCTGTCATTGTGTCCATCTTGCTTCTGCTAATGCAGTAATATGTGTTCTGCCAGTTTAAGCTGTTCTTTTCTTCTTGTTTTCATCGTGCTGGTAGTCTGTGTATAGACTGAGTCAGCTCTGAAGTCGTCTCTGCTTCCTGTGTTTCAGTAAAAGCAGCTGCTGTTAAAGATTTATTAGTTCCAGGGCCAACGTGATGAGCTCAGTTTCACTCATGATGCCGGACGAATGAGGGCAGCACACAGATGTAAACACAAACAAGGACTTTGCTCACTGTGCCTCTGCAGAGACTAAGCTTTAGTCTGGTAAATATACACGAGTATGTGGAGTGGACTGCAAAAAACCCCACACAGTTTTAACTAAGGTAAAAAATTCTGTCTCTTCACAATAAAGGGACACTACCACATACACTCGGTCACATTTATTCTCTACTGTACAAATGTGAACATTTTTTGTATCAGCTGAACCATCTGAACCATCTGAACATCTCCAAGAAAGAGAATAAGTTTCTAACACAAATACATCCTCCATTCATTATTTAAATGTGACAATTTGGTGGATTAAACAGAGAACACCGCATATTTAAATTGTTGTTTGGAACATCCATTTCTCCATCCATCCATCCATGTGATGGAGGAAAAGAAGTGGTGTGTGGACTCAGCCTTGGTGATAGAATGAGAAGCTTATATACTGGACGGTGCTAAGAGTATTGGGGTTGCAGAGGTCGAGGCCCAATCCTTCCCTGCCACCTCTTCCAGCTTTTCCAGGGGGAAACTAAAGCTTTCCCCCTTGGTCTACCTTGGGATCTCCTTGTAGTAAGGCATGCCCAAAACACCTTACCTAGGAGGCACCTTGGTCCAGACACCAGCAAGCCCCAGAGGAAGCTCATTTCCACTGCTAGCATCCATCAACTCATCATTTCAGTTGTTACTCGCAGCTCACTGCCAAACCAGTCACCCTTCAGCGCTTGGCCGTGCCTTTTAATCGGCCACAAAGAGCATCCCTGTCAGAGTCCAACACTCACCAGGAAGTAGGCTGACCCTTTGGTGTCAAATCGTACTCCTAACCATTGATGGGTCACTGGTCACCTGGTAGTTGGACCCGGATCACACATAAATGCATTTTTCACACAGCAGACAAAATGAAACCACCACAACAGATTCAGTATTAAATTTTTTCTTGTTTATTACAGGAGGCTTTTCTTTTATATACAGAGACATGTATTTGCAAAATACTAAAAAGTATTTCAACTCAAAGTACTAAAAAGTATATATATATTTTTATATATATATTCATATTATAATTATAATTGTAAATATTACTGTCTCTAAAACACCAGGGTGGGGTCACTGAGGCACGGCTTTCGCCTCCTTTACACCGAGGTTTCACCGGCGAGTGCCACTGAAGTCAGAGGAAAACCTTGTAACTTATTATTATGCTTTTGGTTTCTCGTGTTTTTAGAAAATGACACAACTGTGACGAACACCGTTTCAATTTGGAATTTGAAAGTTGTGCTCATTGCTTTGCTATCTCTTAATTTTCATATTTATCTGAGCTTTAAATTTCGAGAGTTACAAGGTTTTAACCCTCCAGCTATAAAGTTTAACGTTTTCCAGCAAAAGCACTAAAACTACTTGTATCAAGAAACCTCTTATCGTCAACTTAGTGAAGCAAATTTTCCAACTTCTACTATTTGTGGCCTCATTTTATCCCAAAACTGACAATAAGTTCCTGTTTTTCTCGTGTGGAATAAAAGAGGATTCGAGAGGTGTGAGGGAGGGAAATATTCAAACTCCCCCCCTTTCCTAAGAAAAAGGCAACTTTCTCAAGATATGAGGTTTCTTTGGGACTGATATGACACTGGAAATCTGCAAACCACTTCGCCACCCGCTGTGAAACCAGTGACGGTGTAAATGGGACGACTGTGTTTTAAGCAGTGAGAAGATGCCTGGAAAAACCAAACCCATGACGACGGGAAAAATAATAATGATAAAAAAATTAAAAGCATCATTGGTATTATCCTCATACTGTAAATAAGATACAGCATCACTCACTGTCTGTTTACACAACTGTTGTATTGCATTAATCACACAGTTAATAGTAAGAATAGCAATAATAGAGAACAATGAAACCTCTGGTCTTCTGTGCATTTCCTCCGTGTGGGTGTGTCGTTTTGTTTCAAGGATGATGAAGCAGCTTTTGGTTTTCAAACAGGGGGAAGAAGGCAATAAGGAGCAGAGATTCTCAGTCTGTGTTTTAAACACCCCCCCCTCCCTTCATAAAATGGACTCTTCCAAACCCCTCAGTAGCACCACATGGTCTGACCCACAGCTTGGAGCAAAGATAGTGTTTTATTTGCTCAGACTTTGAACAGTTTATCATATCAGAGCAGGAAAAGTCACAAAACAGACAGATTTCTTTCTGTTTTTCATTCTTAGTGCTCAAACATTTTGAAGGCTTTGTTACTTTCCCTTGTACAGACTGTTCGGGGACAGAGCTGAAGCTGCTCTTTGTTTTGTGGCTGTAATTGCTTCATTGTTTGTTTCACGTGAACAAATCTCTGAGCAGCCAACTGTCGCAGTGATTGCAGTAAGTGTTTGAATGTGTTTTTGTGCTCAGTGCAAACCAAAGTCTGAGGTCCAGATTCACTGAAGCAACACTCTGTCAAAAGCTTGTGCACTTTTCTTTTTTACTGCAGCAAATACTGAATATCAGTTTGAGAGAGCCGGATATGTCAGGATGAGGATGCCAAGTAGTATCCACCAAGTAATATCACCCTGCAGCTGTAGACTAGCATTGTACAAACTACAACACTGGTAACAGGACGCCTCCAGCAGCAAACCCTGAAGGTTTGAGCCTTTAAAACGCTTCTCAAAGCAGAAAAGATGGCTTCATCTTAAAGTCGGGTCTCCAGGTTTACTGATGAATCCTGTTTTGTCCATTTTAATGATCACGTGGAAAACTAATAAAATATAAAGTAATTCTAATTACCTTAGTAAATTTGAACTGAAACGTCCGTCATCGGGGCATCTCTCCACCAGAGTATGTTTCTTTTAAGATCTTGATGCTGTGCCTTTCCCAGGCTGTCCTTGTAAATACAAATATGCTTTGAGTGACTCACCTGGTTAAATAAAGGCTTCTCTGACTCACTACAAAGACAGCTCAACTTCATCTGATATCTCTCGAGCACAGTATTGATGTTTTACATGCATTCTGTTGATAGCTTTAGTTCATTTTGGAAGGATTTAAACAATCTTTGAAAACAGGATTCAAGAGTTCATGACCTGCTCTCTGTTTGATTTAAGTAGACTAATGCCAATAACTGTGCCGTAGGCCTTTCATTTGATAACTGTCCTTTTCTACAAAAGCCCTTTGCTGATATGTTTACTGACCTGTAAACACTCGGAAGGAATTCTGTTTTTCTTTCTGGTCCTCTGAAAGTGTTCTAGCCAGCTCTGAAGGAAATCCCCTTCCTCTTTGAAAGTTCTAGTGAAGCTGTCTCTGTTTCAAATGTGTTAGTCGGTATTCAACTCTACTGGAAATTTGATCCAGAAGCTCAGTAAATGCTTTACTTATCCTTTATGCTCTCAGTTGCTTAATGAACAAAACATGGTGTTCATTTAGAACATTATGGCCCTATTAGAGTGAAACAGTCGAATCAGCATACAGGTTAGTGAGGGCCGAATCCTGCTTGGCTGCTTTCACACGTCCTCATGACATTTGGTTTCAAAAACCTGAGATGGACAAGACTTTCTGCTTCAAACTTGAAAAATGGGACTTGGCAACCCAGTAGGAATTTCATGGTAGCTATGTCCATCTTATATATCCAGTTTATGGGAACGAAAGCTGGATGTTTTCTTATTTAGCCGCCTCTATTTTAACATCTCTGAATGGAATTACAAGCCAGCATGTGTTCTCCTGACAACACCACACCGTTTTCCTGCAGACATTAGTGAATCTGGACCTTTTTGACAGTTTAAAAGTGACGTCAGCCTTTTAGCTCTCTGTGCTGTTTGTTCGATAACTTATGAGGAAGAGTCACAGCGTTGATGGAGGGGAGGGGACTGTGGAGACTGTGTTAATTATCAAAAACCATAAGAATCAGTTCATCAAACCAAACATGAAACCAGTCAAGAAATCAGAAATCAACTGGCTCATCAATCAATCAAGCATATTATCAATCAACCAATGGTAAAGCATGGCTTTGAGTGTTGGGGTTCATGTGTAGCAGGCACACTCTGGGTCTATTGCTACTGAAAACAGCCCTTCAGCACAACTGCAACCTGAAATACGCCTCGCAGCAGAGTTCAGCAGTGTATTAGTATTTACCTAGTTTATATCGTTATCTATTCTCAATAGAATCTAGTAGAAATAGAGTCCAGACGGTGCCAGTAAAATTGTTTTTTTTCCTACTTTTTAAAATTAGTCTAATAAAGCGTTTAGTAAAGATCCTTCAGGTGACCGCAACGACAGAAACAGAGAGGTTGTTTGAAATATTGAAGCAGACTGAACAAATGCTGTACACGCACACTTTGACACTTCGTCATAATAAAAACAAGCGGTAACGCTGCTTCACGCCAGCTTCGTGCCACTGTACGGACCCGTGTGTCTGTAAATCCACAGTAACGCCGTCAGTGCTGCATCCGGCTAATCAGATTCCACCAAATGCTCAAAGTGTTAGCATGGGATTTTTCCCTTTAAGCCACAGACGCATACAGTGAGAAAAAGCGTCTGTAAAGTCAAGCGTTACCCAAGAATTCCCTTAAAAAGTATCTGCAAACCGTTATTGCTCGACGCGGTTTGTGTTCGTTTTGTTATTTTTTGTTGTTGTTTCTCTGTGCAAAATAGATAAAGAGCCGTCTCGCTCGACCTCCTCTCCTCCTCCAGCCAGAACGTGCAAAAATAATTATCATAAAAAAGATAAATAAAATAAAAATAAAGCAATTAACCTGAAAATCTTCCCAAAAAAGTCAATGAATAAATAAATAAATAAACGAAGCGGTGTTTAGTTTTTGAAGAGTTGATTTTTTTTCAACCACTAGGGGGAAAAATGACATCAGCAAAATCGTTAATGTGCTGAATATAAAATCTGCACCTAGAAAATTGGGCACAATTATTTCACCACACTTTGAACTGTTTGATATTTTCAGTAAAAACTAAAACTAAAGACTCCACGTAGGAGTCAAAATTCACCAATTTATCTCCTAACATTGAAATGAAATGCTTTGGATCATTAAGGGAAAAAAATGAAGCAGAAAAGCTTTCAGTGTCCTGGACAAACCTGAAATGTATAATCTTTGAACAAGTGGGATCAAAAAATGAAAGATGTTCTTCTGTGGATCATGGATAAATCTAAAGTTGTAAATAGTTCATACAGCTTGTCAGCTGAACTTCCAACACAATAGAGAGCTTCTGTGTTCTTCCAGTTCTACAGGGGGCGCTGTTGAACTCATCCAGAAGGAATTAGGCAGTAGAACAAAAATATAAATTTTGTGAGGAAAACATTTTCCTACTTGAAGTTTCTATGTTTTTTTGGATAGAAGAGCTCAAGATTGTTTTTAAGGGTTTCTACTGTAGCAGAATCTCTTTCTGTGAGTATTGGCCAATCACAACTTGACACGGGGAAAGCCCACGACTGGGCTTTAACTTTTGAAGTGGTTTCTGTTGGAAACGAGTGCCATGGAGGGAGGACGTCCCATCCCAATTGCTTGACCAGCTAATCAGCACCCATTACCAGCGTGCTAGTGTTTAATGTGCAAAATCAGCTTCGTTGTGAGAAAAACCGAAGGACGTAATTGTTGTTTTGTTAATTTTCAGACAAGCTATCTATGCTGGATTTATGAAAAGTAAGGGATGTTTTTGAATGGAAGCAGGTGGAGTTCATAAACTTAGCCGTTTACCTCAATTCACCCCCTTTTCACTAAAGAGTGTCTTGCCAGCGCCCTCTGTTGGATGTCTGGATGAATTGCAACCAAATTCTGATAAAATTTGGGAAGCGAAATGGCTGTGAATTACTGAGCCTCATTTACTTGACATGTATCTCTGCAGGGAGGCGTGGGACCTCTTCGTTCACAGTACTGATAATTATTCATGTTTCTTTCACACTGACAGCTAGTCGCAAACAAAACACTAAAATTTTGGGACAGTAACAGAGTTTCAGTGCCTTTTGTGCAGTCTCTGGTTTCTTCAACATTGGCATTTTGCTGTTGAGTTTTCAAGATAAGGTTGTTCCAGGACACTGATGATGGTTTACACACCTAAACATGAGGGTCAGCGTGACCTTTTCAGCTTTTCACAAAACCAAATGGGGAGAAATCGTGATGCAGATGTGCTGAGCTGATTGTCGCTCTGTGGTCAGAGCTGGCTGACACTTCCAGGACCTTAAAGCCTGTTTGTGCCAAGCCGACCTTGACCAGACGGATGCTGAATGACAGCGGGTGATTTGTCATAAAAGTTGACAATGTTTAGTTTGCACAGAGACATCAAATGCCCTCAGGACAAGAAAAGAAAAAAGAGAAAGGAGGCATTCATGGCATTAAAAGAGCCTAACAGGAATCCTGCATGAATATCAGTGTTCTGCGCTTGTTATTGCTGTCTTACTTCCTTTTGAATTGATCTTTTACTTCTGACCTGTGGTCAGTTTTGTAGTTTATTTTTTACTTCTTTGTTCTTTTAGATGTTTTTATTTTGCTTTTCGATTCTTTCTATGAAGCACTTTGTAACTTTGTTAGGAAAAAAGCTATATAAAATCTACTACTACTATTATTATTATCATCATTATCATTATTATTATTACATGTCTTGTTCAGTTGTTGAAAAGCAAAGACTGGTGGTTTGCAGCATGCTTAAACCTATTTTGAATTTGTGCTAGGCTAGTGTTAAACCAGCAGTCTGATGCTTTTACTAAACTGAACAATATAAAAAAGAGTAAATTCACCTGCAGTCTTGACTATTTTTGGCATAGGAGAATAACACTACAGTTGACAAGCCTCTTATTTTCCTTCCACCCAGGCAGGTGTTTTTCAAAGCATTCCATAAAACTTATTCCTAAAATTATGCATCCTCAATGAAAGCCCGTAAGCTTCATTTTCTCCCCACTCAGTGTGGTGACAGTGCAGAAGTAGGACTCTCCTGCTTCAGGTTATTGGGAAGTGAAGCTGGAATATCTAACATGACTTTTAGACAAATCACCCACAAGCCAACAAACTGCCGAGTATGAGGGCGTCCACCACCTGGGCAAAGATGCGCATTAGAAGAGTTTGGGACCGTGTAGAAAATCTCATTGTGCACTTATGTCATTTTTTGGTGTTATCGCAAAAGTTTTGAGAAGAAAAATAACGAGATCCCAGGCTCTTCTACGCCGTGCCTTCGCCCAGGTGTGGTAAAGCGAGAGCAGGTGTAAACTCAAAAGTGCAAAACTGCCAACAAAAACAGATGAAGATTCAGGTTTTGGACATTATTTTTCCTGACCGCACCCGCTCCTCTCATCTATTACAACATGGCAGTTCAGCCACTTTTTCATAGCTAGTGCCACTCCGAAGTCAAAAGAGAGACTGCTAATTGGTTTTCTTCAACTTACTCTAAAAAATATAAAAAATAGTAATAATTGTACCGCTATTAAAAGACTGGTAACATCAACAACGTACTTTTACTACGAAAACATTGTTTTGAAATCACGTTGTCATTATTTTCCCTCCTCTGTCGAGTGTCAGTCAGAACGCCATCGACCCTTAACGTGTCGAGAAACACCACCGCCACTCTTACAACCAAGCATACTCTGAGAATATTGATCAACTGTGGGAAGGCACAAACTCCCCAGGCCAAAAAATGATGGATACATTTGTGATATAGTTGCTCTGACCACCTGTAGCTTTGGTGAAAGGTCAGTCATTGTTCCAAACTCCCGGTTCTAGTTGACCCAAGAGGAGGTTCTCCGTTACTGTCTATGACGCCAACAAAGGCAGAGTTGACCTGACAGACAGGGTTACCCTCTCTGTTTTGCAGTTGTTTTGCTTCCCTGTTGGAAACTCCCCAAACACTTGTTTTTAAGTCCAGGAATCTCCCCAGGGATTAGGAAACGACGTTAAAGGTAGTAATTATTCCACGTTGCAGGCTCCTTGTAGTTCCTCATAGCTTCTTTCTGCTGCAGCTTCAGCGTTTTCAGCTATGGTACATTCAGTGAACAAAAGAACAAACAGGTCAACCTCAAATGAAAAAAATCCTCATTTGTTAATTCTATTTTTGCCCTTCTGTTCCTGCTATGGCGTTGTTTCCTGCTGTCTGTCGTGGGTGATTTCTGACTGCGATTGTTCACTTTGTTCGCTGCCCGCAGTGTCGGCAACAGTTTCTGTCTTGACAGCGAGCGGTTGAAAGATCTCGGATGTGGCCCGTGTCACGCTGTCATATGAAGGTGGAGATGAGGTGGAGGAAATTGTCTCTGAGCGCTCAATCCCCAACATACTTGAGCCATAGTTTTCCCTCATCATGGTGGCAATCAGCCCTTCTTTCTCAGGCGCATCCTCCCCAAACACTACTTCACCTCCTTGTTCACCTTCACCTCCAACATGCCGAGGTGTGGTGATCTGGCGGTACATGTAGGACGCGGCCTTCAGCTGTCGCCTCACCAGGTGTCTGCGGTAACACCTTTGGATGATGGTGGCGGAGACTTCTTCCTGCTTGCGCCTCAAAGTTGTTGTGATGGGTTCATAAGAAATCTTGGATGGGTTCGCCATCATGAACTTCTCCTCCATTTGCTGCTTGAGGGCATCCATCTCTCCTGACTCGCCCAGGACACGCTTGGTAAAGGCAAACAGGATGTCCAAGCAGTGGATTTTGTCTCCACTAACCATGGGCAGGTCCATGGAGATCAGTTTGATCTTGTTAGGCTTGCCAATGCGCAGTGGCTCTAGCAGCGAGTCAGCGAAGTCGGACAGCTTGGAGTACTCGATGAACTGCGTGGCCTCCGGGTCGAACTTCTCCCAGACCTCATAGAACATCTCAAAGTCGTCTTCACTGAGGGGTTCGGTGCTTTCCTCAGTGGCAACACTGAAGTTCTCCAGGATGATGGCGATATACATGTTTACCACGATGAGGAAGGAGATAATAATGTAGGTGACAAAGAAGGTGATGCCCACTGACGGGTTCCCACAGTTCCCCCTGACGGTGGTGCCGGTGTGGGGGATGTTGGCATCGCACTCCTCAGGGGAGTTGTTGAGAATGGGGCTGAGAAGGCTGTCCCACCCTGCAGAGGTGGTGATCTGAAACAGGCAGATCATGCTGTTCCCAAATGTCTCAAAGTTAAACATGTCGTCAATTCCCGCCTGTCGTTTCACGTAGGCAAAGTTGGCCATACCAAAGATGGCGTAGATGAACATGACAAGGAATAGGAGTAGTCCAATGTTAAAGAGAGCAGGAAGGGACATCATGAGGGCAAAGAGTAACGTCCGAATGCCTTTGGCGCCTCTGATGAGGCGCAGGATTCGTCCAATACGAGCCAGTCGGATCACTCTGAACAGTGTGGGCGACACAAAGTACTTTTCAATGATATCAGCAAGCACGATCCCTGAAAAACAAAAAATAACAGAGATGTAAGTCACACCAGTTATTTGCATTTGTAGAAAGATTTAGAAATCCTGGTCTGTGAAACAAAGAATAGTGTTAGTTTTTATCCTTTACCAACCTCTATCACTCGCCTGGTTGGAGACGGTGACCAATTTTTGTTGGGAGTAAGAGTGAAATGACGTCAGATTTCCCCTTTTTATGTGAATGTGCTCAGACCCTGAAGTAGCAATCATGGGTTCAAAATTTAATTTGATCACAACAATCATGACACCACTTGTGTCTGACTTTTGTCAAGCCAGCTAATGCAAAGAAAGCCTGACTATATTCAACATGCACCTCTCTGGTATCTGTGGGATGCACCAATGCAGTTTCTGGACACAGGGTGCTAACTAAGCTTGCCAGTGTTAGCTGAACATCTAGTACGCCAGACTGAAGCCTCAGTCACACAAGCCTATAGACTGGCCCCCAATGGGTTGGTGAATGGTTGCTGGAGGTTCCTGGATACTGCAGCATGTTATCTACCACAAGAAGGTTGTAGCACCAAAAACTCTTTCTTATTGCTTTGGAAGACTCCAACTTGCCAGCAATTACTCACCAACCAACCACCAGCTACTACTGAAACCTGAATAAGTGAGACCCAGACTGAAAACAGAGATTTTTAACCTTCAAAGTAAAAGTCTGTGAAGGTTCTCAGTCATCCAGGTCATCGTAGTCTAAGGAGCTGTAAGGAAAAGGCGTCTGGACTTCTTTAGGTTGCTTGAAGACGTTTCACCTCTCATCCGAGAAGCTTCTTCAGTTCTAGGGTCAAATGGTGGAGAGTCCCATATTTAAGCCTTGTGGGAGTGTCCCTCGTAGAGGGACAATGGGCCCCCTACTGATCCTCTGCCTAATCACACGAGGTGTGAAAACGGGTGCGGGTCTCAATCAGCCATGGTTTCAGGTGAACTCATTGTGAAACCTGGCCTCACCCTATCATGTGAATTCCAGAGGACAGATGGCCCAGGATGTGAGTGGGCGTTAAGGCGTCTGGGAAGGGATCTCAGAACTGGATTATAGATGGCAGACAGACTTCAAAGTAAAAGTTGTACCTGGAGCCAAAACATTAATGATGAGTTATGCACCAAACTTTGTAGTGAATCAGAAGAACTTCCATTGGGTGAGAGCTGGCTCCCCACTTTTTTTAACAAGGTTTGTTGTGTTGCCACAGTATGTAACTGTCTCCCCACATGGATTGCATGCATCATAATTTATATGCTGAATGTAAACGCAGTTTTGATCTATAAATAGAGTCGAAATGATGTGTTTTGTGGTCTAATGTTTTGTGCCTCAAGTTTCTCATTGGCTCACACTCTAGTGGAAGCCTAGCATGAACATGAATAAGAGGTGGAAGGCGACTGTAGTTCCTATAAACAGGGCATTGACGACTACTTTTTGTGTTAAATTAAAAATAAAAGTTTGATTAAAATATTAAACAAATGTAAGAATGCCACAAGAGCCGGCTCTCTGAAAGGAGCCCAACTTCCCATCACTACAACACATTGCAAATGTCACATCATTTACTTTAGAGGCAAACTCCAGGTCTTCACTTCAGGTGGCGCCACACTCTTCACACTTGGTTGGTGAGAATTTGCAGACAAGTCGCGTCTTCTGTACAGATTACAGGCGACCTCAGTGATCTGCTTGCAGCCACAGCATAACGACGAGGGTTGTGGTGCAGCATCATATGTATATTTGTGACCAATGTCACTTAGGGGCGGCAAGACATTTCCTGCAACTACTGGCCAACTGGTTGGGAACATGTTTTTCCTTAGCGACCGGTAGTTACCATGGAGTCACTGACCAGTCCTTAACCCTTCATGACTTGGGCCTAATATGGTCACTTCTGGCCCCAAAGAGACGTCCAGGAAGTGGAGTGATCATCATCCAGTCTTTGACATTAGATGGGTGTGTCCATCTTTAATACACTATCATTTCAAAAACTGTTCATTCCATATTACATGTCTCAGCTATTAGTCATCAGCTCTACCTGTAGTGCTACATTTAGACAATTTCGCCTTAAATATAACAATTAATAACAAGCAGTGATGTTTGAAAAGGGCTCGTTCTTTTCTAATGTACCAATCTAAGAATTGATTACCTCCAGACTATTGAATTTTCTTTTATGTGTTGGCATTCCTGTGAGTTACATCATCTAAAAGCTCTCAGTTTGGCTCTCGGTGTTTATGTGGCAGGTCTGCTGTGATTACAACTTGACTTATTGGATCTGGAGAGCTGAGGCGTCTTTCCCCACTAACAGCAAGTCAAACGCTGTAATTCATCCATCTTTTCCTTGTTATTTGAGAGTGACACCACACACACACACACACACACACACACACGGAGCAGCTGATGTAACAGGTCAATCATGTTTGATTTGTCTCCAGGGACCGCCCTGTGGCAGCTCTGATTGCTGCTGTTACCTTCACCTCCCCCATGCAGCCTCGCCTCAGTCTGCACACTAACACACACACACACACACTTAATTACACACATACACCCAATCTTGTCAGGCAAACAGGAGCAGCAGCGCATGCGACGTATGAACACTGATAGCTGAATTAGCTGCTTTGGATGCTCTGTGCTGTCCCTTCAGACTGCCTGTCATGTGTGTGATTGTGTGTTATTGTAATATGACCACACAGGACCTTGGTGCAGGTTAAACATGAAGGCCAACCACATGGTCACTGTGGTGACAGATAACTGTCAGGCAGACAGCCCATTGTTTCCTGCTGCCACAGCTGATGGCTGGCACACAGCACATGTGCACACAGGGTGCATCAGCAGCTCCACACACACATAAAGCCGTATGTATGTCAGCTGTAAGCTACGAGGAACAGCAGTATATACGTTTGACACATGTCTGAGACAACGAAGGAAAGCAAGCTGATGTAAATCCTGCCTTACAGTTTTAATATGATAGTTTAATCACCTGCACTTATAAGAAAATATTTTAGTGTAATAGAAACCATTTCCTTAAAGTTAGCATGTGTTTAATTGTGAGTAAAAGACATTTTCCGGTAGGAGCAGCACAGCTTGGCTATGATGAATGAGCAGCTCTTTGTTGCGTAATGTCAGAGGTAAGAAAAACTTCTACTTAAAAGTCGATTCGTCAAAAAGTGTGACACATTTTCATCACTTTATTTTAGAGGAAACGTTGCACGCCTGTCCTTCTGCTGCACCTCATTTACCGCCACATGAAAAACAACCAAGCTGTGAGTCTTTGACACACAGTCTTTGGTTCACCGGTTAACACGAGTTGCCTTTATTTTGGAGATCCTTAACTTTAAACTTTATCAATTTCTAAAAAAGTGATAAAAAGTCAGCTGCTGTAAAATTGGTGGAAACCAAGTTTTTTGTACCATGCTGTGAACTTACTCTTCAATTCTGTGAATCGGGGCAGTTTAATAAAATAAAGCCTGCCTCAAGAGGTTATTATTCAATCTGCAACTATTGTTTTTCAATAGATCAATGCTTTCTAGGAAGCTATGGTTCATACTTTGGTTCATAGCTGTGTGACGTTACATGACAGAGCTTTACGTTAGAACTCCGTGGCAACAAGCAGTAAAGACATAAGTGAGCCAACACTCTTTAGTAAATCTTGCTCTAAATCTTTTCATAGCCGAACTCACCCACGATGGACAGAATGACCACCACGAAGTCGAAGATGTTCCAGCCGACGGTGAAGAAGTAGCATCGCAGCGCTATGATCTTGATCAGGCACTCGGCGGTGAAGACGATGATGAAGACCAGGTTGATGTTGTTCAGGATTTTCTCCATCTGAGGCGGCTGCTCGTCCGTCTCCACCATCATGGTGATCATGTTGAAGAGGATCAGCACCATGATGATGATGTCGAACGCTTGCTTCCCAACCAGGTCGAAGAAGAAGCCCTGAAGAGCGTTCTAAGAAGGAAGAAAGTCACCATTCAGTGATCCTGTCTTTCCTACGCCACGTCAGGTTGCTTATTAGCCACATTTACACAGTCATGAAAGACCAAAGTGCTGCACAGCAGACGTTTACAGTCTTCACTGCCACAAAGACAGATGCAGAAAGGTTTCTGACGCTAAATTCAGTAACTTTCTGTCAAGATGACAATAATCTGTTCTGTTCTGTTTAACTCCTTCTTCTCTTTAATATCCTGCAGAGGGTTGTGACAGACGTTCATGCAAGGTAAACCTTAGGCCTCAGTCACGCTAAAGCAGGAGAAACTGGTAGCTGGAGGGTGATTGTAATCGTTTTTTGGTTGCCCAGAGGTTGAGAGTTCTGAGAAGTTGCACAAGTGTGAGGATGAGAGGAAAGCTGTCTGCACTGACTGCGATCCCGCTTTAAGAGATCGGCGAAGGTTTGCCATTGATCGCTGTCCTCTCAGAGTCTGCGCCAGTGAGCGCGACTCGTCTGATCCATCAAACGACGACACACGAACAGCAGGTTCAAAGGTTTATTGCAGGTTATTTATGTAAATGGTGCTAAATGTAACAGCAAAAAGCATGTGTTATTTTCATGTTCCAAAGGAACGTTTGTCTTTCTCTGCAGCTTTGATATTGTTGGTAAGTTACTGAATTATATTTTGTTTTTTTTTTAGCTCTTCTTCTTATTTTATGCTAGCTGCTTTTCTCTCCCTTATCGAGCCATTTAACTCAAAGGAGTTCTCGAGAATCTCTTTTCTAATTGAATAATTCTACCTTGGTCTTATTCTGTTCTATTCTGAGATCATGTTGAGCTATTCTGCTTTAATAAGTTATCATGTTATTTTGTTATTGGACGGGTGTTTTTGCTGCTATAAGAGGAAAGAATTTTACCTCCCTTAAAAACGACCATTCAATTATTCAGTTTTCAAAAGACTAATGAACTTTGAGAGTTCAGTGAACCGATGATCCCGCGGGCTGATTAATGATGTTGAGATGCTCCTGTAAGCTGAACCTGGACTGAAAAAGACCTTCAGACGAGGTGCGTTTTTAGATCTGAGGACTGTTGGAGAAGGTCGACGACCCGACTGGAGGGGGAGAGTTCAAGTGTCTCAGAGCGTGGTTCGTGGGACTGCTGACAGCTGCTCAGCTGAGATTTAAAGTGTACCAGCTCAGATAGATACTTCGGGGGACGCCTGCATTTGTGCTTATGTGTATCAAAATGAATCCTAAACGTTGTTGTGTTTATTGTGTTTACATCCACCAATAAGGTGTCTAACAGCTTTCTACACTTACATTTCTACAAAAGTAAAGGAGTGAAGGAATCTCTGTATGTGTACATGGGCGGGGCCTGAGAACGTGGAGAATTTGAAGTCATCCGTCGCCTTCTTTACTTTGATGTTAGTAAACAGCTGGAGTGTGACGCAGCAGCGGGATTCATGCCGCTGTAATGTGAGCAATGACGACCTTTGTGCAGGATAAACATCAAGACTGCCCCGACGGCCATCCCGCTGACAGATAACTGTCAGGCAGACATTAGATATATTAGCTCACCGCATAGTTTTATATTTTTATCTTTATGCTTCTCAGGCAAGTTACAGGGAACGCCACTATATGAATTTTTTTAATTTAAATTTCAAAACGTGAATGTTCCTTCCTGGGCGCATCCGAGTTCAAATTAATTAAAAGTTTACAACATAGAAGTTTTTGGATTGTGTTTTAAATTCAACACAATCCAGCTAAACCTTGGCGGCAGTCGAGCCCGGCCAAGGTTTAGCTGATGATCAGTGATTGAAAAGAAAACTTTGACAGAAACATTTGATTTTATGTTGTTCAATTTCTACACAACTTTCCACAAGAACTCTCTTCCTAGAAATGTAAGAGGTTAGATGTATAATACAAACATAATCACTGCATCGCATTTATTATGTGCTCACTAACGTAGCGGTTAACTGAAAAATGGCTCAGAAGCTGTCAGCTTCCTAGAAAGGCTCATCAAAATTCCTGGAGCAGGAGAAGCTGGTTGGTCAGAGTTTCTTATCTCAGGTGAATTTTGAGGTACATACAGAGGTGTACTACAGGTATATATTTCAGGTATATACACAGTAACATCTATTATCAGGTATAAAGGGCATGTTGTGCGTCACTGTGTAACACACTCATATTAATGATACTGCTCTCACACACTCCTCTGAAGGCCAGTAGATAAACTGAAGATGACATAAACGTCTCACTACAGTTACATCTGTCCTGCACACGTTTCACAGGACCTGATCCCTGATCTACTGAACACTTGGGTTCATATGTGGTTTGGACAGTGCTACAAGTTTTCTAGTTTTGCTTCTGTACACAAAACCAAACAAAGATGCGGTCCAAGTTCAGATTTCACTTTTTTTTAATACTTGGATGAAACTCCTTTGCAGTTTGTGACAGCCTGAAGTGTAGAAACTGTGAACATCACTAAAAGCTGTGTTTCCTCCACTAAGACGCTCTGCCAGGCCTTTACAGCAGCACCATCAGCTGCTGCTTGTTTGTGGGTCTTAACTGAAAGATCAGTCTCTCTGAGGTGAGATCAGGAGACTTAAGAAAACCCCATTTCCAGTTTCTTTCTCTTTGCAGTTTTTTCTCTTCCTACCATTCTAGCACACATTCGTCTTGGTTTCTTCAGTCTTTAGATTTTTTCTTTCTGCCTCGGTTGAGCAACTCTTAAAGGTTTTGCTCATCTTGCTTGTCTTTTCAACCAGGCCTCATATTTAAATTTAAAGTGAAAAGCTATAAAATACAAATTCGGTGCTTTGATACTTCAGTGGGCACGAGACTGCTGGTCAGTCAATTATCCAATTAATTCAGACTGTGTGTGAAAATGTCTGTAATTAATAAACAGTTAATGGAACACTTTGTTAAACCGCTCACGGTAAAGCTGAAAGAATCCACTGTGGTTGTGTGAGGAGGAAAAGCTAAATCTAATAGCTTATGAAGCTAACTAGTGTTTTTGAAGCCAAATATTAATAGAAAAATAAAAAAGTAGAAGTGGCCAAAATTAATTTTAGAGCATCATCAGAAGGATTACATATTTATTTAAATGCAGTTTCCTCCCATCGGCTTCGATTTGATAATAAAAGATGCTTTTGTCCTTACAGAGTTAACTTTAATGTACTCGATAAACTGGTAATTAAAAATGAGTGTTAAAATCTGTTTGGATAGAAACAATACCAATGAAACCATTTCTAGACGTCTGCAGGTATCATATAGAACCGAATCAGTGTTTTTAAGGTGGACGTGCTGTGTGGCGGTACCATCGGTCTGGGGATGGGCTTCTGGGGTTTTTTGGAGCCCAGTTTCTTCATGGCGTTGTAATACTTCTTCTGCTCCTCGGTCATGAAGATGTCCTGTCCTCCTAAGTAAACAAATCAAGCAACACCTCTGTTATTTTATAAGACTTAACCCAACTTAGACATCTAATGTTCTTACAAAGTGAACCATCAAACCTGTTAGTACGTAATCAGGCACTTCAGCTTTCACTTAAAATGTGTAGCTATAAAAAGTAAGCGTGTGTTTCCTGTGCCGCTTGCTTCACACGTGTGACGCTGCTGTCGGCTGTGGTACTTATCTTTCTCTTCTGCTGGTTGAAGTTGTCGATGATGACACCGATGAACAGATTGAGGGTGAAGAAGGAGCCGAAGATGATGAAGATGACGAAGTAGAGGTACATGTACAGGTTGATTTCCTTGATTGGCTGCTCCTCCACCTGTTCAGGGAACACACGGATGTGTTTTTGACCTTCACTTTGACCTCATTAAATGTTTTTCCATCTTTCATCTTCCTCACATCTTTCTTTTTAAACACATTATCAGTTATTAACATGACATGATATCATTCTGTTTTAATTTCATATGATCTCATGTCATCATTATTTTTTTTATCTATCTGTGAAGTCTTTTATTAAACTTCACCTCCTGATTTGACAGCATTTTTTTTTTTATTGAACTGTAAGCTGACGCTCAAATGGCAAAACCTGCAGTTCCTCCTGTGTCCACAGGGGGCGAGACTAAAAGCGAGTCAGCCCTCATAAGTCTCATTTTGAAGCTTACTCTATCCAGGTGGTGAAAAGATTCAGAAACACGTGAACATTTAAAATGTTGTTGTTACTCACAGCTCTCGAGTCCACCGCTGCGTACATGATATCCATCCAGCCTTTGAACGTTGCCTTGAAAACAAACAAAATCACAGAAAGGAGTTGACTGTTGTCCTTTAACCTTCCCAGCTGTAGCGAGTCGGAACCTAATTTTTCATTCGTTTTCATCTAATCCAGTGATTTTTTTAAATAAGAGAGAGATGTACAACTTTCCCACTCCATAAAAGACAATTATTCAGTTCATTGTCATGCAAACTTGTGATCGAAGGATCATAAGTGCAAATTTTATTCAGTTTCCTGAGGTCAGAAGGCTGTGACCCACTGACCTGATGTACGTATGTTTGCACATGAAAGATTTAAAAATGTGGAGACTAAAAAGTCCAAGAAGACCCAGCTGAACACTCAGGCCTGAAACGTGTTCATTTACATGAACGTGACATGAAGGAAAGAAACCCAACGATTGTCCTCGCCTGATAATCTTAAAGGAATGAGTGGATGCAAATGTGCGGGGAGTGTTTGCTCGCTTTAGGTGTAGAAACTGCAGCTTTAAATAAAATCTCTTCTCGGCTTTTCAGATGTTTATCAATAGAAAAGAGAGAGAAAAAAAATCACAGCGCCTGTTTTTTCTCTTTCTGGGGATGTCAAGTGAGTTTCTCTGTTCCCACGTCACCAAGGCGACGTTGTGCACATTTCCTCCACTCGAGAGAATAACTGAACAAAAAAGGGGCTTGAAGCAAACCTCCTGCTTTAGCAGAAAATTAGCAGAGAGTAGGACTGATGCTGTGTTTTCCTCAATGAAAGATC
This sequence comes from Hemichromis elongatus, assembly GCA_015108515.1. Taxonomy (NCBI): domain Eukaryota; kingdom Metazoa; phylum Chordata; class Actinopteri; order Cichliformes; family Cichlidae; genus Hemichromis; species Hemichromis elongatus. The sequence continues at coordinate 54,533 of VUQR01022807.1, read as the reverse complement.
AACAGGTCCATTTAGGGACTTCCGTCCTCGCGGAGAGAGGATGTTAGATGGAGGGAAGAGAGAAGAAAGGAGGGAAACGGGATACTTTGGTCTGAGGGGGCACCTGCTGTCTGTCACTCAGACCTGAAATCAGCTTGTCACCACAGGTGCCTGTTATTATTATGGGCTGTCAGATGTGAGCGAGAAGGGGGCACGCTGTAAAAGGATGTGAACAAGTCAGCGTTGACATTTTCAGGTGGCTGCTGAACGTTGGATCTGAATGAGACTGTGTGGTGTTTGAAACGCAGTGCTGAGTCTCCATAACCGAGCTGCTCTGTCATAAACGACGCCCGGTCAGAAGTGAATCCCAACACTCACAGCCAGCATAACAGAATTAACTGGAATTATCTTTTTATGTGGTCAGTGTGTCTTTGATCCTAGTCAGGTGCCCAAACCACCTCAACTGGCAGCGTTAGATGAGGAGCAGGCGCTACTGAGCTCCCTGCCCTGTCTCTGGGAGTGCTCACCCACCCTTAGAAGGAGAGTCCTTTCTGGCCCTGGTATATGTAACCTCTCTTTTGGTCACTACTCAGAGCTAATGACTGCTGGTGAGGAAGCTCCATATATTGACCGGTAAATTGAGAGCTTTGCTGTTATGCTCAGCTCTCTGTTCATCACAACAGATCGGTACGGCGTCCACATCGCTGCAGACGGTCATCGACCTGTCAATTAGGGTGTCCTGGAGCCACGTGCACTTATGAACACCATCACGCTCGAACAAGCGGATCGCCCTCAGCAGCTAAAGCTTGTGAAAGTAATCTTGTCTTTTGAGGGATGAGTGCTGTTGTGTTGTCTCCACAGTGACTTCGATGAGAAGCACCACCTTCACTGCTCAACGCGCTCCACTGACATCAAGAGGAAGTGCTGTCGACCCGTTCTTGTCGGGCTGTGATGGGGTGAAATGACACTTTGAAGCTGTGCTAACTGGAAAAGGATTTTTCTGTCAATCAGGTAGATGTTTAACAGGTGACCATTGAAAATCATACATATGGTCTATAATTATTTATTGATAATTAACTGAACACACTGGATTCAGAATCTCAGTAAACTGTCTGCATCACTTTTTGCAGCGTGGAGATATTTCCAGATGCTAATGGAAGGGTTGCCCCCACCAACTGTTGCCGCGCCGACGAGCCAAACACAGAAATGTGCTGAGCAACTGGTTGCCAGGGCGACCGTACTCTGGCAACTCTTAAGTTCTGGGAGGCTGAGGGTGAAAGCAGCAGCACGCTGATCCACAACTTTTTTTGGGTCCTTTCTCCTCCTCCCCCCTCTCCTCTGTGAGATCCACCACATTTCCCTCGACTCCGACCTCTCCGTCCTTTTATCTCCATCTTCACCTTCTCTTTCACTGCTGTTGGACCTTTAATATTTCTAATTCTACATGCACTTTTCCTCCCTCCATCTCTGCATTTCTCTCCCACTTGGCTGAAGTCGCTCTAAAAATAAAAGCCTCTCAGACGCTGATTGATTGGAGGCTCTCAGGACTCCCGCGGTGGGCGTCAGAGAGCGAGAACGAAGGAAAAAAAGAGGGAGTGAAGTAGAAAGAGAGAGAACGAAGAAAAGGAAGGTTTGCAGGGAAGGCGATGGAGAGGCGAAAGCACGGAGGGAGGAAATGGAATTGTAGTTGCAGTAATTTGCTGTCTGTGTTGTGTTGAATAACAGAAGATGGAGAGACAGAGATAGAAATGGAAATATAGAGGGAGGAAAAGAGGTGAAAACCTCAAAGCGAAGGCAGAAAAGGGAAAGAGAGCGACAGAATAAAGAGCAAGAAAATCATCGTCAACTCTTTTATATTTCAGGATGTGAAGTTTGTCGTTGTAACTCTGATCCAGGCAGGCGTGAGCTGCCAGGCTCTTTGGAAAGGCTTTTTTATTCAACCTCTCAAATTGTAATGTACATAAAAAATACAATAATGTGATATTTAAATCCTCATGTATTCATACGTGTTGTCCATACAAACAATAAGAAATAGTTTGGCAAAGCTCTGTACAGAAATATTTTCACTTTGACCTTCAGATCAATCCAGTAACAGAGGTCAGAGGTCAGATGTGACATGGTAAATGTTTTATATGATTCATTTATATATGTTGACACCACACTTGTGATAATCATTGTTTCCAAGTCAATGTTTGACCAATAAACCGCTGCGTTAACCTTTGTGAGCTCGGTGGGTGTCAGCCCACTCTACACGCGCGTCCATGAACACGCTGCAAAACCAAAACCTGCTCGTCGTCTGTGACGTAGATTAGATGACTCCAGAAACTCACATGAAGATTAAACAACTATTTCATGAACTGCAGTGAGACTGTGAGGTGTTATTTTTTTTTTAATAATAACCTCCAAACAGATTTTCAATTATTCTTCCCATCAGTACCTCTCAGTGATTCACGGCTTATGTGTTTCTTATTCAAATTACAGTTTGTGTGTACCTGCCACTTACTGAGGCAACGTGATGTTTAAAACTGCTCCCATAAATGAGGAGAGGACAGAAGGCTGTGGAACAGCAGCAACGTTAACAGGACAAAGAGAGGCAGGGAGAGTGGACAAGTGGAAAAGACAAAAGCCAGAGCAGTAAAGAACAGGTGTGGGAGGAAAATTAAGGCTAAGGCGACAAATTGACGAAACGAGATCAAGAGAGCGAGGGACGGGGCGCAGCGGAAAAGTCAATCCTCCTACGGCGTGTGGAGGAGACTCTCAGCTTTGATTTGTTTTGAAGGAGAGGATTTTTCACTTTGTGCCTCCATTTCTTCACTCCAACCTCTTTGTTTCCCTCAAAGCTTCACACAGGCGCCGCGGTGACAGATTTTTGTTCTTCGTCTTCATCCGCGGCTCTGCCTCGGAATCCCGTTTCAGTGTGTGTGTGCGCCGGTGATCGTTTGGCACAGCTGCACTGAGATCTGCAGGGGTAGGGCTTCCCAGGGAACGCTTCTATACATCTTCAAACAGGACATATAAAAAGAGAAAGCGAACCCCGGCTGGCGTGGCGAGTCTGAAGGCAAACATCCTACACATTTCCTGTCGTGTCACTCTTTCCAGGTCTCTGGGTCTGAATGCATTTGTTGAAAACACAAAGTAGGCAAGGAAAGCTGCGACCCACGCCATAAATAAAGCACTGGGGGTGCTTTTAGGTGTCTAATAACAACTTAAAAGTGACCTTTGTAAAAGGTCACATAATGAATCATGACTCACTGTGCTGCAAAACCCCAAGCTGGCATCTCTCTTTGCTAACTGTGAAAAAACTTTTCCTCTCCACAGAGCAGAGAGGCAGCCGTGGGAACTTCCACTCTGGCCTCATTAAGCACGACATGATGGCTTGCTTTGTCTGTGACATATTCACGGTGCATCCTAATTATCTGGCTAGCTTATTAAATTAATGCAAATGTGAAAATGTTGACTAGAGAGCCGCTAGAAGCTTTCTTTCTTTTATTTAACTAACCAGCATCTGTGTGTACATCTGTATTTTCATACTGCCAGGATAAAGTTAGTGAAAAAGAGAACCTTGGCACACGTTTGACCAGTTCTGATGTTTTAGTTAAAAGATAAAAAGAAAAAATAAATCCTTCTTGGAAAACTAAAGAAACTGTCTGCTCAGAGATATTTTTTTTTAAGTACAAATTTGAAAAGCCAAAAACGAAAAAAATGGAGATCATAGAAGTCTCTGATTCCAAAAAGTAAAGACGAAGTATCTCACCACTTGTAGCAGGGCCAGGTACCCGGCGCCCACGTTGTCGAAGTTGACCTTGACTTTGCTCCAGTAGTGCGTCGAGGTGTCGTTGTAGGCCTCGCACTGCGACTTGTTGTTGATCGCAGAAGCGTCGTAGACTTGGCCCGTGCTGTTCACGCAACGGCCAAACTTCCCGGCAAAAAGGTTGACGCCCATGATGCTGAAGATGAGCCAGAAGATGAGACAGACCAGCAGCACGTTCATGATGGAGGGAATCGCGCCGATCAGAGCGTTGACCACCACCTGCACGGAAACCGGCAGTCACACGTACATACAGACCGGTTACATGAGACCGCTAGTTAAATGTTAAGGTTGCTGATCAGGTGGAGGCGGAGCAAACCAAAATCAACGTGCTCAAACAGACGGATGTGTTTCAATGAAAAAACAGATCAGAGACCAGAGTAAGACCAGACGACATCAGTGTTCCCAACACTGAATGACCACCTGACCAACACATTCATGTTAACAACACAGCACGCCATGCAGTTGGATGATAGACAGTATAAAAGATGGACGTATCGACTGTGAGTCACTCATTGGTTTATCAAGTCCTGTTTTGAACCTTCAAGATGAGCATTGGTGTGGTGAAGCTGTGAAACTGTATAATCCTCCTTTGTGACACTTTTCATGGACCAAAATGTACAAATCCAACTTATTTTTTTTACCCAATATGACTACAGATGAGGGACCAAGCCTATAAACCGGAAAGTGTTAATTTGCTTCACTTTTAGCATCGGGAGATACGTCCATATTTTTTATTGTCTTTCAATCGGGTATGATAAAGGAAAAAATTGGACGTTGGGCCGAGGAAAGGCTGGAGAGACTGAAATCACTACATTAAACACTGGTTGAATGGATAAAATGTGTTTCATGACCAGCTGGTGAGTTGTTGCTTGCTGTTGCTAAGTGAAGTTGGTCAGAAAGAGGTAGACGGTGCTTTGCTTGGTCCTCTCTGTGGATCCTGACTGATCTCGCTGAGACTATAAAAGTGTATCTCATATTGAGACCGTTCACCTTTAAAGGCAAATGATCATCATTTCTGTTTACAATTTGATCCAGGAACAGCCAGCAACCATTCCCCAACCAGTTTGAGAATACTCGGCTTTCACAAGCGCCCTGATGCTGACAGATGCTTTGGCCTCAAGTTGTGGTCATAGATATTTTGTACAAATTTTGGATCCTTTGTTCTTAGAGAGCAGTGAGCGCATGCGGCATCCATGTAAAAGGGCCTTTATGCTGTGCAGTGTAACTCACAGTAATGGTCCCGCTCAGCCCTGACTTTGTGTTAAAGTAATACTAAAGCAATAATGGTGTTTCTGATATACCACAACTTTATCCTTTCAACAGCTCCTGAGAGTTAAGGAACCAAGCTTGTATGAGGATATTTATATAGCGATCCTCCAGCTTCAGACTGTATCACCCTTCCAGGACCTGAAGCTCAGTAAAGCATCCCTCCAACAGCCAAACCCATCTGTTCTCTGATTGGATAGTTACATTTGTGATTGACATGACATCATGAAATCTTTTTTATACACAGACAAATTTTCATCTATAGATGCACAACGATACAATCTTTAGATACTTTGGTTTACAAGGTTACAAAACTCAGATCACGACTACACATTTGATTTAGTACCAAGTACAAAATACTTATGACCACAATTTGAGCTCATAGATTACCAGCCTGTGCAACTAAGGCCTAACGCAGCATTCAACTCATATGGGAGAGAACACAGTTTCTAAATACATAAAGTATTTAATTAATTATTTAAAATTGTCAAAATCACCATGTCCCATGACCAAGGTGGCACTATGTTTTTATTTTTTTCAAGAAATTACATTTTTTCAACACCTCTTGTGTAGATTTATCCTACATGTTGACCCCCTGGAATTATTTGTTAGCATTTCCTTACAAACTTAAAATCTCACCTTTTTTTTAAGGATTGGAAATTAAAGTCTGAAATGGAACATCCTAATTCATTTTGGAGTTTTTAATTCAGACACTGGATCTACACGTGATGTGTACGGAGGCCAATGTGACCCAAACCCAAGTTGAAGGTACGTGAAGTACTTGTTTGTTTTATTTGAGGGTTGCATACAGATGCTATGCCGTTCAGTGCAGGTTTAACTGGTTAGTTAGCAGTACTGTGATAAAGATTACAGCGATGCACTACACATCGAGGGTTCTCTTACTAGGCTACATCAAATCCGGCTGACATGAATTCATATTTAAGGTGATGATGTTGATTAGATTCGCTCACTGACTTCTGCCTTTGATCTAACAGTGTTCACTGGTTTGAAATCAGCCATGCAGATTGTGTAACATGTTTAGGCTGAATCCTTTACGTCATAATTAATTCACTTGATGTGTCCTGCAAGAAGTAAAAAAAAAAAAAATCTGCTCCCATGTGAAATAAATGCAGCGCCATGAGTCAATGGGTTCTTTTTCATTATGTGATTCTGTATTTTTATTAGTCCTCCTTCCTAGTGTTGCAGATCCACAGACGGCGGTAAGTGAGTCAGCTCATGTCTTCAGTCGTCCTCGTCTGCGCTCACAGTGCACATTTATGGGCTGAGTTTTTTTTATACCCAGAATGCCTTGCTGAGTAAGCAGTGTGATGCTGAGTGCTGAGCATTTTTAAATTTAACACAGGAAATCATCAGTTTAAGCTTCCAGAATGCGAGTCTGTGTCCTGCAAACCTCAAGCTGCTGTTTTTGGTTTTACCGAAACTGAAGAGCTCAAGTGCAAAATATGACTCGAGTTAGCCGTCAATCATTTAATCACATTTAAAACACTAAAATTAATTGTAAATAAATTCCAGAACAGGCGGATAATTCTTTAAATATCAACAACATGTCATTTATAGGGTGTGACCTACGTTTCTTTTTTCTTTACATTTAATAAAAAAACAATTATGTTATGTATAATATAATTGTTATGTTAACCTGTAAATTAATTTTGTGTTTCTAAACATTATAAGACCAAATATTCTCTTGTGAAAGCTTTGATACATAAAAGCTTTCCTCACAAATTCCCATCATTCACATTCCATTTACTCAGTTTTGTAAGTTTTATGCTTGTTTTTCACGTTTTTAAATGTAAATCTATGAAAAAAGAATCGAAAACAAAATCTAAGAATGACTTTCTATGAGCCCAATAAAGCTTCGTATTTTCTAAATTTGTCATTAAAGTCTGTTGTTAGTCCTTTTGTAGGACAGAGGTGTGGTTTCCAACTATTTACCCACAGCTACGGCTAATATTTGTGTAAGTGAAAGGATTGTGTTGTCAGGAACACTTGTCCTCATTTCAGCAGACTGTGTTTGCGGGACATCGACTCTGTGCTCTTCACAATAATACTGGTGACAGAAACTCAAACAGTAACTTGATATTTGTCTCCTGCTCACAAAGGCTGATGGACAAAAGTTAACACGATAAAGAAATTGGAAAAAAATACACATCAAATTCACAGGAGGCGATAAAACAACACAAGCAAAAAAAGAACTAAATTCAAAAGAGGAAGAACCGGAGCGAGCAGGAAGGAGAGCAGAGAGCAAAGAGGAATGATAGGATGACACACGGTGAGAAAACACTGAGGGGTGTTCATTACAAACACACCTGGGCACAAACATGTCCGCACCTCATTTATTTTATTTATCTTCATTTATGTCTTCATTATTCAGTTCAGTCAGTAATTGTAGAATTTTTTTAATTATAATTTTTCCAGAGAACATAAACCAATGATCTGTATTAGACTTCTTACACTAATAAAAACTGATGTGAAAATAAATGGATTTTACAGTAATTTACTGTTATTTAAAGCTACTGTATAATTTTAGAGTATTACACATTCTTTTTGCAAATTTAAATGTTTAAGTTTAAATGAATATTTCAGAAGCATTAACTGTGATCTGTTTATGGAGAAGAACTAAACTGTAAAAACCACAGTTTATACAATAAAGTTTACATTTCTTACTGTTGCTTCTTATTTGATAGTTCAATCCCTTTTTTCTATTTGAATTAGATGTAAAATTAGAGCCATTCATCAGCCTTCTTCTTTTTTCTTCTGATTTGTAGATCAATAATATGCAGCAGTACGAATCCCTGATCAATCCATGTGTTTTCCATTGTTGCTTCCTTTTTCTCACCAATCAGAAAGCAGTACACAGTCGTGTGACAAGTACATCCTTACTGCTTCCATAGGAATTAAAAGAAGCCACATGCTGCTAATGAAATACACTTGATTCGTTGATGATCATCAGTGTGAGCACCTCTATAAAAGTGGAGGTGTGTGTGAGTTAGCACAATGCCACAATCCTCCCAGAAGTGAATGTCCCTGCAAAAATTGCAAGTTTTGCACACTCACACTTTATGTAGTCCAGTGTTAATTGTCTGTTATATGGAGCACCATGATCTCAGGGGATCGCTGTCTTGTTTCACAGTGTACTTTAGCACCAGGTTGAAATGACAATAAAGCCACTTGAGTTGAAAATCAACCCAAGGTCAGACTGTGTGATGCTCAAAGAAACTGCAAAAACCCCAAGAGCTTCCCCTCAACTCTACACGCCTCAGTTAGCATGTTTCATGTCCATGACAGCACATCAGAAAAACACTGAACTCCACCTGAACGAACCACAAGACTTTGGGAACAATGTCCTTTAGACAGATGAGACAAATGTAGACAATCATCCCAAGCACAGCAGCAAATCTACAACAAATTCCTTCACAACGACGTGAAAGATGAACAAAGTCAAACAGAAAATGATTATTTCAGTTGCTGCTAATGGAATTCATATGAAGGGCTTCTCCCATTTGGAGTACAGTATGTTAAGTATAAGCTCTGAATATTTTCTCTACCTCTGTTTTCTGTTTTGTTCCTGGATAAAGGTCTCTGAATGACTCATCATACAAAATACCAACAATCAACAATCTTTGGAATTTAAAAGCAAAAACAGCTCTAATCTCGACTTCCTGAACACAAGGTCGGGACATGATTGTAAGCTTTAGTCAGTGCTGTGTAGACAGTTACTCTGGTAACAATCAGAATGTGCAGAAACACCTTTAAGTAAACCCATTAATATGAATTAACAAGTGTCTTCTGCTAATTTGTTTTTTTTTTAATTTATAACTGTCATATGGGTGAACTTCTGTCCTCTACATGACAAGAATTACCATCATTTTATCATCATTTTATTTGTTTGTTGAGGCGGCCATCTGCGAGCTACCTGAAGTGGTGTCCGGCTGAATAAAGGAGCCTTTTAGCAATGAGTGATCTGCACAGAATAAACATTCAGACCTGAGGCAGTGCTCAGTGTTTGGCACCAGTCTTCTGGCATCCAGACGAAGTTTCTTTTGTTTGGTGGGCGTGTCAGAGGCGTTAGCTCGTTAGCTGAGGCATACAAACAAACTCTGCTGGATTAACACAGATTGCACACAGCAGAGCTGCCATTGTTGACAGTCTGGAATTCAACTACGGGCTAACAGGGCTGAAAAATGAAGCCATAACTAAAATGCCAAAAGCTGCACTTCCTCTACTTTACTTTAGCCAAATATAGTCACTTCTGGCAACTCCTGAACTGCTAATGCTGATATAAGACTTTAGGAATTAATACACTTTTGGAATATTTTTTTGAAATACAGGGATTTCAACATCATCAGTTATTTCCTTCTTTCAAACACATGGAACATAAACTGATTCCCTAACATTTGTGATGTGTGTAATGTGTATTTCAGCTGTAACTCTCTGCTCTACTCTTCTTGGATCAGCTGGTTGGTATTAGGGCGATCGTGGCTCAAAGAGTTGGCAGTTTGTTTTGTAACTGGAAGGTTGCCGGTTTGAGCCCCGGCTCCGACAGTCTCGGTCGTTGTGTCCTTGGGCAAGACACTTCACCCGTTGCCTACTGGTGGTGGTCAGCTGGCAGCCTCGCCTCTGTCAGTGCGCCCCAGGGCAGCTGTGGCTATGATGCAGATTGCCATCACCAGCGTGTGACTGAAGTGTAAAGTGCTATACAAATACAGCCCATTTAGCATTTAATGTGGCCTTTCAAACATATTGACACCAGGGATGCTGCTGAGTGCTCCCTGGTGGGCAAAATATGCAGTAACAACAGGCTGAAGGGTGTCTTTCCTTTATTTTGAAATTTGTATTTATCATCTGTTTTAAATGCCAATACCAATCTGCTAATTTGTTTATCATTATAAATGTAACACATTTTTTTGTATACTTAATGTATATTACTTTAAATTTTTCAAAGTGCAAAGTGCATACTTTTGTTAACCTAAAATGTTTTACTCTTTCAGTTTTGTTTTAGTTTTGTATTGAAAAGAAGAACAGAATAAAATCCTTAGTAAATAAGTGATAAATTAAAGCCATTCAGCCGGATAGCCGACATTCATGCCCAGCCGTGTTTGCTTCCATAATACTGACTCTTACCCTCATGCCTTCAAATCTGGAGAGGGCTCTGAGGGGCCGCAGGGCCCGCAGCGTCCGCAGGGATTTGATGGCTGCTAAGTCTGAATAACCCAACGTGTTGGCTACCAAACTGACCAATGAGACCTGGAGGAGAGAGAGAGAGAGGACAGAAAAAGATAGGGACAGGAATATAGAGACAGAAGAAGGTGGAAGGGAAAGAAAAGAGAAGCAGGACAGTTAACATCTATTCTATTGAAGGGCAAAGAAAGCGAGAGATCCAGGAGACGGAGCTGCAGGTGAAGGACGATGCCTGAAAAAGGAAGAGCGATGGTCTGTGATCACTGAGCTGATGACGAAGGACTCGAACAATGTTTATCATTTCTGAAGCCTTCTTCAGGCGACGCTGCAAGCAGACGAGGAAATGGTTATTTTACCGATTCTTTTAGGAAACCAGCACAGAAGAACCAGAGAAATGAGAAAGAATAAATGTTTATATTGATTGATCAAGTGAGTCCTGAGTGATCCATGGCCTTTAACATGAGACAATACAGCAGACTGTTTTGTGATACTTTGAGAAGCCACTGGGTGCTCTTAGAGATGGATGTGCAGATCAGTGAACGACTGCTTCAAACAGCTTCAGGGTTTATGTTTAGCTGTAAGAGGGATGGTTAGGCGTTAAACATACTACCTGTATCCAAAACAGTCTGAGATATTACCTCTGATTAAAGTCAGGATGGCATCACCTCCCAGTCAAACCCAAAAACATCTAAAGCCACGACACATACGATTTCCAGCACCGCGCAGCAGGTCTCAGGTCGGTTGGGCTGCAGGTGAACACAGCTCATTCTTACCCTTATACCAGCGAAGCGGGACACAGCCCGGAGAGGACGAAGAGCTCTTAATGTCCTCAGCACCCGCATGGTGGTGATGTGGTCCACTGAGATGTACTGAGCCATCAGACCCAACACTGAGATCTACAGGGTGCGGTTACACAGTGAACATCAACATTTCTACACATGACTACAAAGTAGCGGCAGACGGTGCAAACAACAAAAACATGACCAAATCAAAGAGGACCTCCTCTGCTTTTCTGTCATTTATAAGTAATTTTATCAGTCACTGCTCTGGCTTTGAGCAGATAAGCTCTAAATCATCAGCTTGAGATGGGCATCCAATCAGGAGAAAGTTGGCTTAAAGAGAGGGGGAGGAGTTTAAAGGACTTGTTTCCAACGGAGGACGAGCTGACAGGCTCAATCAACCAACATCGTCTGAGGTTGGAAAACTTGCAGTTCCACTCATGTCCTCAAGTGGACATGAGTGGAATTTGCATTTTTCTATAGAGTGTATGGGTGCTACAGCAACACCAACCGAGTAAAGGACAAATAAGGATGAGTTTGAACTTGGAATCATGAAAAGCTACTCCAGAGAATCCAAGAAGACGCTATCAATGTAGAGCTGGAACGTAGCTGAAAAGGTCCCCTTGAAAAAATAACAGAAATTTTAGCATCTCTTAAATTCTTACTTTGTTATTTTTAGTTTTTTCTCAATATTATTTCCAAATTAATTTTATTACATTTAAGTTCGCAATTCTTCATTTTAGTGTTAAGCTATGAGCCGATAAATAGCTACACTTACTTCATATATTTTATAATAAAAGCTTCTTAGAAAAAGAAAGTTTTTCATTGAAGCAGCTTCGAAGCCACACAGTGAAGATAACTGTAATTAACCTTCCTTTGATTACTTTATATCGCCTTGTTCTGATGCTTTTTGTGCCCTCTAGTGGTCGTAAATGAAATCCCGAAGCTTTAAGCATGATGCTGTTTCCCACCATTTCTAACTGTGTTAATAAAACTGTTTCTTGTCTCATGTTTGCTTGGTTAGTTCAGTGAGTCAAGATTCCTACCTCTCGTTCCCCCTTCAGGCCACTACAGTCAGATAAAAACGTCAGAATGCGCAGTGTCATTTATGAAGACGGCCAGGCGGAAAACACTCGGCGTGAGAGAGACGAGGGAGTGGGTTGATTTCCGACTCGATGCATGCATATGTATGCTGTGCATCATAAACTGTGTGTGTCACTTGCCCAGAACACTGGAAGAAAGTGTGAGCGTCTAAACATACACATCTTTGAGTGTGTGTGTGTGTGTGTGTCTGTGTGTGTGTGTGTGAGTGTGTATAGGTTCAAAATCCACGGATGATTATTTGTCCGGAGGCTGTTTGAACTTTTCGCTCGCTCTCTCCCTGAGCCTCTCTTTGTCGCTCAGGGTCTCTCACTCTTTTATTTATAGTGTGAAGTTGTTGCAGTCAAGCCTTTTTCAGAGCATTGAGACAACAACTGTAGCACTACTGACAGTGAGACGTACATTTAACACAGACCAATTTTAACATGGAGTGTTTACACAGAGCGGGTACAAAATATAGTATCAGTGTTTTCTTTCAGATATGAAGTGTGATCAAACAGTTCAGAGAGCAGGTCCATCAAAAGCCAAAGCCTTCGTCTTCAAGGTCATCCTCTCAGGAATGCCCAAGCAGCTCCCAGCACTGCCTCTATTTTTAGATAACTCCCAGGATGTCTCTGACCTTAGAGTTTCCACATTTGCGTGTCACTTGGGTCGCTGTCACGGGACTCACTCACTGTTTGATGACGACGATGAATGCGAGAGGCTGAGCGTATGTGAAACATACCTGCCTGGTTTTGTACCCATGCAAAACAACTGCGTGCCAACTACACATGCGCCAAGGCACCGAACCTATAAGAACTATTACTGAGGAATGATTACTCAGCCATCGAGTCTCCAGCTGTCCATGTCCACAACAGAGTATAATCCAGGCTTTCTACTCTGCATAGAAACTGACCTGAATTGTATGAGGAAGCTCGTAGTGACGAGAGCTGAGATTTCTGCTACAACCAAACCTGTGTCAGACTGGAGGAGCCCGTTCTCACTCCCGAGGTGTAACATACCGACGTTTTGTCACGTCCCGAGGCATTCCTGAGGAACGCGAAAGGTGATCTTATGCGTTGTTATGGTACGTGCTGGGTTAATGATGAAATCCAGTCGAATGACAGTACCACAGTAATAGACGTTCCAGCCATGTATTCCAGCCCTAACCCTAACCATAGCCTTATTCCTACCCTTAACCAGCAGTTTAAATGACGTTAAATCGTGTTTTCCAAAGCGATTTGAAGAAAATGAACGAACATGTGTAGATTGAGTCCAAACGGTTCTCGTGTTTTTTCATTGTTCCGATGTCGTTATTTAGGAACATGTTGGGTGGCGCAAAGCGAATTGAGAGCCCACAGCATTCAATAAAAACGTGGAAGGGTACCTTCTGCGTCAGCATGAGAAGTTTAGGGACGTGACAAATCGTCGGTATTTTACGCGTCAGGAGTGAGAACGGGTTGACTGGAGACAGGAGTCAGACTGTTGGTGCATCACAGAGGTACAGAGGTGCTGCGGGCGTGGCCTGCGGTGCCGTGCAGGAAAGGCGGACGCACCTGCACAGCATCCGCAATCATGCCCTGACGTCTTAAGTGTTTGCACCGGGTCCTGTGGGTTGTTGTTGTTGTTGTTGTGTTGAGCTGGCAGCGGGAGAGCTGCAGCTCTGTGTATGTGTACAGAAAACGTGAGTGTCAATAAAGGTATGCTGAAAAGCGTAAAGGGACTAAAGAACAGCCCTGGACTTTAACTGGGCCCGGCCCGAAGTAATCGACGTGCAGAAACTCGGCAACAATAATGTCATGTTTTGCATCGTTTCTTTCCACCGTCTTTGCCTTCTACTCCACTTCTTCTTCTCCCTGCCTGGCAGCCACAGCCAATGCATGCAGCTGGAATCCAACTTAGAGGTGAAGTGCTGCCCCCTAGAGTACTGGAGTGTGAAAGAGATTAGTGGGCGGGAAAAACAGGTGTTGAAAGCATGCGTGGAGAGTGGTGGGCCGGCCCGCTGGCCTTCCTGGAGTACCGGCCGTTCTGTGATTCTCCAGAATCCACAGATGCCCAGTCCGCCCCTGCCTCAAAGCGACGGTGAGTGTATCTCCTACATCGCCACAATGTTCATTCTGGAATTTTTTTTCCAACCATGACGAGATGTCGAGAAATCACCGCCTGACGGTTACTCAATGTCAAAATGTTTGCTGGGACTTTAAATCAGGGCCTGATTTTTAGAACTTTTTGTTCACACTCTTTCTTTTGCATCGTAGCATTCGTTGTTTCTTATGTTGTAGACTAACAGTGACAAAATCCCATCTATGACAACACAATGGATTCATGCAGTCAATAAAAACAGGGTTAAAAATATTCAGATTACTTTTGTCTGTGCAAAACACTTTTTTCTTCATCTTCATCATGTCTCACCAACATAAAAGCTAGAGTGAGCAACTGGCTGATAATCTGATGAATTAATCCATCGATAACTTACATCAACGATGAGGAAGTCGAGCCAGCACCAGTAGTTGGTGAAGTACTTCTTAAAGCCGTAGGCGAGCCACTTGAGCATCATCTCCAGGATGAAGATGTAGGTGAAGATCTTGTCGGCGTACTCCAGCACCACTTTGATCACCCTCCTCTGCTCGATGTAGATGTCCTCAAAGGCCTGAACGGAGGCGGAGAGAGCTTCGATTTGACTCGCTTCAACAGTTTCTAATCTCAGATTTCAGCGGCTCACTCGAGCCACGTCACCCTGGATTGATGGAGCTCCACAATCAACTACACATATTGTATGTTTGTATTAAAAATAGCTGTGAATGATAATCAGTGAAATGTGTTTTATGTATATATGAAGATAATTGTGTTAATCACTGCTAATCCAGAACAAAGAACAGATTTATGTTGCTGCTGTTTAGCTAAAAAAAAAAGAAGTGAACTCAAAATGTGTTGATCATCTATTCTGTAATCAGATGGTTCATTAAATGTAATTGTGTGAAAAGCCAGAGTTTGACTTCATCCTTCAGATAAAAAATGTTTTCAGACAGTTTATTTCTCGGCACACAGACTCAGAAAACAGAGAAACAAAGACGTTTTTATGAACACTTAATGGTTTTACTGGTCCGGCTCATTTGAGATTAAATGGGCTGCATGCAGCCGATGAACTAAAATGGGTCTGACACTCCGGACAGTAGAATATGTTAGTAATACTGTGTATATAAACACAAATAAATACAGTAAAGTGATATAAGCTACAGTAAAGTGAAGTAAACCAGTATTCATTGACCTAACTCAGTGATGCTGCCTTCAGTAGACAGCTATGACGTTGGTTAAACTTCAGTCGACTGAAGCGAAAGGTTCAGTTACTTTAGTGAGTAAACTAGAGTAAATATGTAAATAAAACTGATTTATTGTATAAATGAAAGCATATAAAGAACATTACGATACAACAACATACAGTTAAAAATAAAAAACTGCAATAAATAAAACAACAGTTAGTAAAAATGACGTTTATTGACTGACCAGCGCTCCAGAGCTGAGGAGGATCATGAAGATGATGAAGGTCTCGAACCAGCTGTGCTCTACGATCTGGTAACAGGTCTTCCTCGTCCTCCACCACATCTGGCCGAGACCTACGGTGGTGTCGATGTCGCAGCACTGAAACCTGGCCACGCACACTGTGGGCGAGAGAGAAGCACACAAAGAGACAGAAACGTTTCATTCCACCTTCAGAGACCGTCAGATACTTTTAAAGCCCTTATCATAATAATGAGGTATAAGAACGGAGCGAGAGGAGAGGGTTTCCTCCCATCGTCTCCTTTCTTTGATTGAATGAAATTTAACAAACTGAGCTTGTGTGAGTTTCAACTCACAGTCGTGCCTTGCTTCGGGGCACACTGGTGTCACCGCTACAACAGAAACCCAGGACCACAACATGCCTGCTGTGTAGTACGCAGATGACCTGGAGCCTAAAGTGCTGTGTGCGTGTGTGTGTGTGCGATGCAGTGATGATGGCAGCAGATAGCTGCAGATTTATTTTCTGCACCAAACTGTATTTGAGTCTTTCAAACCACAGTCAGGGTTCCTTTATATTTCCTGTCACATTTCTGCTTTTCCACTCAGATGTGATGTTCATATTAAACACGGCCAAAGTTTCACACGGAGCTCAATATGTAAAAGTAACGCAGTTCATAGAAAATATTTGACTGAGTTCAATATTTGGTATTTTCATGTGGAATGGTTTAGATTTCATGTGAGTGATGAAGTGGTAAAAAAGGGGGTTTGAGCCAATAAGATGAATTTTGTCAAATTAATTTAGTTTTTCATGTTTTCAAGTAAACATTTATGACACCAGGGAACCAAAACCTAAAACACTAATACACAAATGCATACTAATGCACAGGATTTCCCAGCAAAATGTTGGAAGCGATAAATCTCTGAGTGAATCACACATTAAACTCTGAAGCAGCTAAGAACAAGGACCTGAGGCTATGTTCACACGGGCTCAAAGGAAGTGAAGAGAAGAAGAATAGAAAATATAGCCTGGTCTGATTCTGGCTTTTTGCTGTGATATTCAGATAGTAGGGAAATAAATCTGGCATAGACAAGACCCATAATGTGTTGTGTCAATGATTCATGCAGATTCTAGTTATTTTGTTTTTGCTAAGTTTCCTGTATAACTTTCTGAGCTGCGTCTATCGTTTAAACTCTGATGAAACAGACGCTACAACTTTGTGCTTCACTTTTGTTTATCAGTGTGTGTGGTCATCACTCAGCCGGTTACTTGCTGCAGTGCATCATCCTATGAGTAAGTGCTGATGAAGTGAGGATCAGATTCCCGTTATTCCCGTTTTATCGGCCCATTAAAAGTTGCTGCTAGCATGTCTGGATTCAGCCCGTGTGTCTGTTTGGACGACGAGAACAGCAGATTGCAACCTGATGTTGACTCACAATCAGGACCGGGAACTTCAAGACCATTATTGCTTGAGTGAGTGATGCTGACGTGCCCTTTGGCAAGACATGATGACGGCTCAGTAACTGACAGTGGAGATGAGGGAATGCGCTTGAAAACTCGATCAAGTGCATGTGGTGAGTGGAGACTGATGGCTCAGCGGTGACATCACACAAGGAGGGGCGGAGTCTGTGACTCAGCTCTATCATCTTTTGTAGAGTCACTTTTTTTCCACATCCACATTTTTCCAGTAAGACCTTAAATAAACTACACAACTATATATTTTTTCTACTAATGGCATTTCTCAGCCATGTGAATTTGGTGCTTGTGCTTTATATTGATCACTGCTAAAATCAGACAAATACTAATGAAAAAACACAACATCTGTTAACAAATGTTATTTCATGCAGGCCTTCTGCATGAAGAATTAATGGACAGAGTTTGTGTTTTCTACATTTGAAACTACTTATGTAGAATTAAGTGGGATTATTTCAACATTTAATCATTAGCGGTGGGGCGTCTCACGGTTTTGATAACCAGGTGAGTTGGTCATGTTGGAATGCTGTGATGGCGAGAACTAGAGAGCAAACAGGCAAGTTCTGTTTCCTTCAAATATATTATTACAGGAAACAATGCATGCAATTGTGTACAGTTTAAAAAATGAAGGAAACCGACTTTCAGTTAACACGATGATTTAAGAACTGTGAGTGAATTTTTCTGATATTAAAAAATTGAAACAATATGAAAACAAAAACATGCCTGGAGAAACTTTATTTGTGCCAGAATTCGTTTTCAAAGACTGAAAATTAGACTTAAACAAAAAGGAATCATCTGCAAATATAAAGAAAACTATATATTTGGACTTGAGTCATTTATAGGAAAGAGGAATAACTGTGGCCCAAGAATGGAGCCCTGAGGAACACCAAACGTTTATGGTGTTTTAGAGAAAGGCAGCTCGGCTCTGTCATTGTTTCATTTTAGCAGTGAAGACTTGAGGACTTCAACTTTAAGGCACCCCACTACTGGCATCAATAATAAGCCGTAATGACTTATTAGGCATATTTTAATTAAAAAAGTCTCACATATCACTTTATGCATCCGTTACATATTTAGGTAAAGTGAGTGAAAACACTTTCTCCTGGGCTTATGGCCGTTTCCTATAACAGGCAGAATGAAAAGAATCACTGCTGCTCTTCACTCTGCTGATTGCTGCGTTCGTCTGCCTGTAATTAGAGCTCTGATTACCCCGGCTTTCTGTCTCCATGGCTACTAATAGGCTTTTCTCCAATATGTCAGTCGGATAATCCAATGAAAACAAGTGAACAGTAATCCGACACTCAATCAGCCCACTTGGCAAGAGTTATTATCAGTGCGTGTGTGTGTGTTAGGAAACCCCCTCTGCTCGTACTGATGCAGTCTTAATAAACATGTTTGCTGCTATAACCTCTCACCGAATGTCTCATTACATCACCTGTTGGTCAAACTGACGCCTCCTTCGGTCGCTCTCGCTCGCTGCTGTGCACAGCATTGATCCGTTATTGAACACTACTGAGAAAACGCTCCTGAATGATCTCCTGCCAGGTGATTGCATTTGATCCTTGTTGCCTCCACATAAATGTCGCAATCTCAACGCGCACACACACACGCGCGCACACACACACACAATATCAGCAGAAATTCTAGAAAGTTAAAATGTGAATATTCTTCTTCGGGTGTCTGATCTTTATGATTTTATTCTGTGGGTCACAAAACCTGGAGTCTGGTCTAATTTATGTACGAAGGTTTTTAAAATGGGCCAGTGAGTGAGCTGTCTCCACAAGCCACACCTCCTAGACTCTGCATACACCGTTCTTCTTAAACTAACGTGACATTTAAAATAAAAAGGTTGATAAACAGCCGGGCGAGTAAAGTCAACTAAGTAAAGACGTAAAGAGCAGCGACTCCCAGAGCGGGCTGTGAAGGTGCTGGAGGTGGGCCATGACAAGTCATTCACAATAATTATACACTTGATAACCTTTTATTTGAATAGTTCATGTACTTAACCCCTTTGTCAATAAATTACATATACCTTCACCAGTCCCTTCATTAAACACAACTTATGCTTTAATACTTCATAACTTCCTGAGGGATTATTAAGTATTCTGATTCTGATACAGATTTAACAGATTTGTCGGTTGAACATCAATGATAACAAACTATTGTCTCCCCTGCTGATGGACACTCAGGCTCAACGACTAAACCAACTAAAGGCTCTCTCCTCTTCACACTTGTAATTTTAAGATGTGAAGAGGATGGTGTATTTAATTTTCAAAAATTAAAAATGTGATCAAAAAGAAAATTTAAAGAAGAACTGCAGTTTGGGTCTGGTCAACACGTCCACAGTCATTTACCTCTGGGTGGGTGAAGCTTCAGGACATGCTGTCCTCAGAATCTCGGCTCACATTAGGAGGAAGCGTTTAAGTGATCAAGACAAAGCGTTAAAAGATCCATGTGACAGAGTGGCAGAGGAGGAGGCGGCATGTCTGCGTCTTGCTCGGGGGCCCTTCAGCAGCCACCTTGTGTCGGCTCATACCTGAGACCTTTCAGTTGCAGGAGCAGTAAACGCTGCTGCCGCCGCCTCTGCAGGCATCACACGCTGCCCACCGAGGCAGAAACACACTCGTGTGGCATCACAACATTAACCAATGAGCTGGCATTTAGAGGACTAATGAGGCAGCTAATCTAACGCTCACTGTTAGTACGTGTGTGTGTGCGTGTGTGTGTGTGTTTATATCTACAGTGGAGCTCATATGTTTTCTGCATTCATGTTAACAGACGACCTGCTGTGTGCACACATATGTACAGTGTGTGTGTGCGTTGTCATTGAGATGAGAGTGAGCGAACGTTTGTGCCAGGCTCCTGTGTGTCTGGCTCGGCTCTGGGCCCCAGAAAAACTACAGCAGCAACCTGGAGACAACTGAAAGCAACCAAACCGGCTCTGATGTCTCCTTTCCCACCAAGAGCCCAAAACAAAGACTTTGCACATTTTACTTCTAATTTGATGACAATGATGGAAGGAAAACATAAAGCCAGAGGGCGACTGGTTGTAAATGCAGTGAAATGAAACCACTGAGCAATCATGAAAAACACGCACTGAAAGAAATGTGGTGGAGAGAGATACAAAGCGCTAAAAGTCACCATCTTGACTAAACTGTAGAGCAGCAGGAGTCGAGTGACCTAATGTGGCAGGCCCCTGAGGGATTTGATGTGTATCACATATTATGACGACTTTTGTTACCTAGCAACCACTCCATATGGGCTAAAATGGGCCATCACAACATATTAGTTTCATGTCAATAAATATCTGATTTAAATCCACAAAACCTGAATCTGAACTAAACAAACTGGCAGACCGGTGCTTAAAACCTGATTGTGTGATAGGAATCAGTGCATGGGGAAGTCCCTGTCTGGGAAAACAGCTCAGCATCCCATCCAGGTTAGCGCGGCATTGTGCAGAGAAGAAGCAACATGGGAACGTGATCCAGACGGCACATAGAAAAGAGGTACCCTCCGGCTCGTCACCTCACTCAGTTCAAAAGCCTGAATCTCTGATTGGATGGGAGTGTAAGGAATTAGCAGGCTGCACATCTGGAAAGGCAGCATCAGTGCTGATACGTGTTCTACTGCAACAGATCCTCATCCTTCAGGAAGGCCTTGCATATTTCAGCAAGACGATGCTGAACCGCACACTGCATCTAATCACACAGCACGGTGTCATGCAGCAGTGCAAGAGTCTGGGAGCTGAACTGGCCTCAAAATTTCCCCTTTTCTTTCAAACCGTCTCCTCATTAGACTGTAAAGCAGCGTTTATTATGAAGCACATTAAGTATAGGATTACTTTGAGTTTGCTGGGTTTGTTTCGCTCAGGAAGATTATTGTGTTGTGTTCAATCTTAATCATCTTCAGTATATCTCATCTAATAAATGTCAGATGACCATGCAAGTCGATTTTCTGCTGTGTGAAATCTTTTTATTGCTTCACACTTGAGTAGAAGGAGGAGATTCTGTTTTCAGTATGTGCTTTAAAAAAGCGAATACGCGACCTTTATCAGCTCCCACGGATAAACCTCACACTGACCCTTTCATCCAGCGCCCACTTACGACTGAATACATGTGAACTTCCTCTCAGAAAGTATGAGTGTTGCTTCAGAGCTCAGGTCTCTCTGGGTCAAGTACATCTTTTGGAGCCGTCTTCCCCTCACTGAATGCTCGGGTAATTATTTCCCCTTTAAAGCAGAAATAAAGAGGCCTTTGTTTGGTTTGATCAGGTAAAAGCAAGAAATGTGAAAGCAAACCGATGACCTTCATTCATCTGAGGAGCTTCTTTATGCTGCCGTTCTCCGGCTCGTTAGCGCTACTCGCTGAGCTTTCCCCGTTCGACCGACCTTTCTTCCCGCCTGATGAATAATTAGCGGCGGGGGAGCGTCGCCATTCAGGCCGACACACACACTCTGTCTTCCTGACAGCTAGAGGGAGCAGCAGGGAGGCACGCTGCTTTTTGTGCTTTGTAATCACAGCATGGAGGAACACACACATATACCATATGTATATAAATATATATAAAGACATGAAGACGCGCAGAAACAATTGTTCAAAGCTGACACTGCAGCGCTGTGAGGATTAAAAACACACCTCGAGCATTTGCATGTTAGCAAGAAAACTTTGAATCTGTGCGATTTTAATGTTCTCACAGCGACTGAACCTTCACAGCTTTGTCTTTACTGCTTTCATTTCTCTCCTTTTCTTACTTATCTTTCCTAGTATGTCTTTTCACCCTTTACTCTTGTCTAACTGTTGTCACGTGTACACTCAAATCCAGGATTAGTAGTAAAACTACAGAACGCCTTTTTTTCATACCTTAAGAAAGTAATTTGTTAAGCTACACATGCCATTGACGGTACAGTCACCTTACTCTGTAAGTGGCCTAAAACTCAGTGCTGTATAATTTTAACTTAACAATATGACACAGGCTACAGAGCCACACACCAACACAAAACTTTGGCCCAATAAAGACGCACATACAAACTTTCTGTTAGTTTTTATGTGTGAACACAAAGCAAACAGCACGAAGACACTTCACAGCCATCGCCATGGTGATTCTACTGCTAAAAACGTGAACAGGCTGCAAACCTTTGGGCCTGACTGCCCATCACTGCCTTTGTTACCTTTGTTTCCAGTATGAGATTACTCTGGATTCTCTGCTAGCTTAGCATTAGCACGTCCCTGTGCAGATGCTCACAAAGAGCTGAAGTTGTGTTAGCGGCTGTTTCGTCCTCGACGCAGTTTCCACTTTACCATCACGCTCTCGTCCTTTTGGGCAACAAAAGCAAAAGTAATGAAGGCGTAACCACTCCTCCAGCACGCAAACTGAAATCAGCTGGTTGCAGCCGAGATAAAGAAAAAAAACATGTTTGTTTGATGTGTTTCTCACATTTCTATCTGCCCAACCTCTGTAACACAAGTAACAACATAATGGTAACTTAAAAATGTAATGTGATTACAGTAACGTGTTACATCTCCCTGAGCATGTGTGATGAGACGATCAGGCTGGAGATCTGTTCACGTTTGGTTTGAAGCCCCACCAACAAATCCTAATAAAGCTGTTACGAGTGGGGACCGCCTGAGCGTGGGTTTAAACGTGGGGCAGCGTGGAGATGTTCAAACCCTCCCAGGACTCTGCCTTTGTCCTGAACATCCAGATGGCCACACACACACACATGCACACACACACACACACACACAGCAAAGTAAACTGCTTCCTCCTCGTATTCATATACACACACAGCTGGTGCCTGCCTGCTGCTGTTAGTCATTTTCCTGGCCTACTTCTGCAGCAGCTGGTCGAGTCGCCGGAACCACTGCTCCCCTCACACACACAGACATACACACACACGGACACACACACACACAGCAGCAGCACAGAGCTGTGTCAGCATACTGGTGGTACTGGTCCAGTGTGTAATGGGACTTTGAGCTGAGTCAGGAGGGAAGCCAGGCGGCGGCAGCAGCACGCCGGAGGTCAAAATCTGTTTCTCTCTCCGAAAATCTGTTGATGTCAGTAAGGTCAAAAGGTCAACAGGTCAAACACCATCATCATCATCATCATCATCACCATCTTTCCTTCTGGGTGTTTCTGTCCTTGCTTCCTGTTCCTCTCTCTTCTGTTTTCGTCTCAGTTGTTCTCTTGAGCTTTCGTTTGTATTCTAATTAGCAGCTCTTTCTTGCTTCTCTCACACATCCTCATTTTCATTCTTCCCATCTTCATCGTCACATGTTCTGTATCAGCCAGAACGACGTCTTCTTTCGTACCGCCAAGGTCCGCCTGGTTTAGCACTTTTTCTCACTTCCTTTGTCTCTTTTCTTATCTTACTCATTTGTTTTTCATCTCCTCTCCTCCACAGCTTCTTAGCATGCACCAGCTCACTGGTGACCCATCGAGGGTCAGGGAGGTGAAAATATCTCCATGATTCTTCTTGTTCCTCTCCAATGACTTAAAACCGATTGGAGAGGAGAGTCAGCGGCAACGCATGGCCCTGCGGGTCACCCACAGCAACACCTGGTCTCAAACTCAACCAACTTAGAGTTAGCCACGTGACTCTGGCTCCAGATCGAACCCGAACCTCGTCAGACGAGAAGAAGAATATCTCCTGCTATACAAACAAAAAGTTCACTCAATAAAACAGGTTTGTAGGATTGCTGCTTGGTTAATTTCCAGCAATTTAATACAGTTTTGTCTGTGTGGAACTGAACATGCGCCTCTACACCATGAGACCTAAACAAAACTCAAGTCTAACCCCGATAGGTCGACAGTAAGAGGCTCGTTCTCTCACACTTTGTGTTTCAGCCACTCTTCCCTTCATCTCCTCTCTGTTCAGTTTTGTCTTCTTATTGGTTTTTATGTTCTCCTTCTTTGATTTTCTTCTGCTCCCTTTTTCGTCAGTATTTCACCCTTTAACACAGACACACAGGTGACAGGCCTGCAGCGTAAAGAAGGAGTTTTGTTCGTGCTCATCTCTCTCCCGTCGCTGCTCCAGCGTCTGATCCGAGTCCAGCCGGTGACAAACGTCCGCCTGCTGTGAAGGACACTGCTGAATCAGGAAGAAGCGGGTGGCGTGTTGAGACATTCGCGATGGACGCATCAATCTTCTAAATGAATCAAAGCTCATACAACATCTGCTGTTTGGCAGCCGCTTCATACAAAGCACCTCTTGCTGGGAACGGGCCCCGCTTTGGTTTAACACTGGAAAATGATGGAGAGTGGACGTCCCCAAAATATGATCCAGCACCGAGCGATACCAGGGTCAGAATTACCAATATCAAGAGCGGCAGCGGCCTTGCTTCTATTGTGTCACAGTGAATTATTATTCACGGGAAGGCTTTTATGTCCATGTGCTATATGCTTAGTGCTGAATTGTGCGGTAGTACAGGTTCATGCACAGTGCCTCTGGCATGCAGGCTGTCTTTACTGCTTAGTACTGAAGTTGTGAAACTTATTTCCTTCCTGTGGGGAATCATAATGTGTGGGCCATTCTTGCATTGCACCGTTTCATTTGGTAGCCAAGAGTGTAAAAAATCAAACAGTTTCTGTTAATATTAAAGGTTCACCATTGTGCTTTTTGAACACTACTAGACTGGCTTTGCATAAGTCAAAGTTCATAATAATCCTTGTTTATCTTACACTAGACAGCCTCTCAGCTCACTCTGAAAGGAAGGGGGAGGTAAAAATGGAGTCTGAAACATGCTCACTTCACTCTTATTGGCTCTCCTTCACATAGAAAGTTTGAAGAGCAGGCGAGTGTGGCTTCTGTCTTGATTTCACAGCCTGAAATGAGCATATTAAAGATATTAGTGATTATAAATTGGCATGTGGGTAAAGAATAAAGCCAGTGTGGAAATATTAAAAACTGCAGTTCTCACAGACTTCCATGTCAAATGTCCAAGTTTAAAGAAGAAATAAACATGTTTACAGCCTGCTATGAAGAACTATATGGCTAATTTTAACCCGTTTTTCATAAAAGACCTGTTTGGATTCAATTCAGGCTCAAGGTTAAGGGCTTGTCTGTGCAGTTAATTGTACTAGCAGATGGTACAAAAAGCCTGTGCTTCAGTTTCATTGAGTTAAATTCAAGGATATGAGCAGTATGTTACTTCACGCTTTGGATAAATAGAGTTTTGGTGATAGCAAGTCAAAACTGTAGCATCCAAAATGCTAACACTGAGGCTTCAAAATGTTTCACTCATGTTTACCACGAGTGTCCACCACTGTAACGGCACACACATGACAGAAAATACTGTCTTGGAAAGAGTCTCTTGACAAAATCTAGTCCAATTTATAAACTAGCATTTATTTGTATTCTTATTTATCAAGTACCAAAAAAAAAAGAAATAGTCAAAAAATTTGATTGTTTTTGTAAGCATGGGGACTTAAAATGTGATTTGCATTGTTATAATCTACAGTTTGCCTAATTGCTCTGAATCATTCAAGATGTTTGTCACTTGTAAACACTGCGTGTTACACGATGGAGTCTCACTAATGAATTCACTGCAGGTGTTCCACAGAGAGGGTTTTCCAGCTGGCTGGCCTGATTCTTTCTGAGCCTCTTCCCCCTCTAACCTCACATTACCTCCGAAAGTCACATATAGACACAAAGGTTTAACTGAAAAGCTTGACTCAATATATTTTGAGTCATTTTGCCAACATGTGCAAACCATCACCCGACATCTCCCGCGTCTCTTTTGTGGGATTGCTGGCTTTGCTGAACTGTGTCTAAGACAAATCTGTGCATTGGGGGAGGAAACCAGCTGAGTCAGGAAGGAAACAAGGTGTTTGCTTTTCACCTGGGTTAGTCCGTACAGGATCATAAATCTCGTTGTGAAAGTATTGGGGCATGTGGGTGGCGGGATGGGCTTGTGGTTAGTGAAACCATTATGTGACTGCAGGGATGCATCTCCACTCCCTGCAAATCACAGGCTTTGTACTTTAAACCACGCTCGTGACCAAAAAGGCAGAAAAACATAAACATGTCCAGACTGTTCCATCATTTTGGGAAATACGTGAACTAAACTGGATGGGAATGCACTTAATTAAATACATAAGTAGCACAACAATAAAGAAAAATATCCAAGCACTCATACACGTCTCTAATCAAATTAAATTATATTCATATATGAATAATACAAAGATGCTTTCACTTGAACTTGAAACTACAAAAAAAAGGTCACAAGGGATGCAGCAGATTCAATTTAAAGTAAACTGTGAGTTGTGGTTTTCATGTGGATGCTGCCCAAGCTTTACAACAACAGCTAAATGACTCATGGAACATGACATTAATAATAGCCAATGAGCTGCTCCCCAGACTCCCTGAATCCCGATCTAATCAAGAATCCAAGAGATTTCCTGGGACTAGTGCCATGGAGGCCATTCGGTTATGCAAGCCCTGGAGCACACTGCTCGGTGGTTGCCACTGTTGCTTCTCAGCAGTTGGGTCCTGGGACCTATGGTGAAAAGTTTGCACCTTCTATGTGTGCTTGCATGGGTTTCCTTGGGGACTCCATGAAAAACATGCTTTATTCACCTGTGATGACGCTCTTGACTACAGTACTGGCTTGCAGCTGCAGTTGGTCCCCAGGCTTTGCAGTTCTGAAATCTCAGGATGGATTAAATGCAGAGAATGAGTTTCCTTATTGGGATCAATAAAAGAGATCTTATCTCAGAGGATCCAATTCTAATGCTGAAGAGCCCCACAGGACACCTCCACAGGACACCCCCACCCTGTCTCTACACACCAATGGCAGTACAATCTGTGGAATGCCTTTTAAATGCTGTAATAATGATGTCACTCTCATAATCTGACTCATTAATGATTTTGTGTAGAGCAAAACAAAGGAACCATACTATAGAGCTAGCAGTTTATCCTTGTATCACAAAAAGCAAACGCTTGGAAGCTTAAATTAGCTCGGCTTTTACTTTGAAAATGTCAGTTCAATTCCAAAAACTACCACAGGAGTTTTATTTTGAAAGTCAGACATAGCTGTGCTCATATATCCAGCGGCACTGCACGTCTTTGTGCTTTGCTTTGCAGCGTTTCTCCAGACAGCAGCAAAGGTACGGCTGATGTTTGACCTCAGGTTGTTTGACTGATGACCAGCTGCAGCTCCTATAAATCACAGCTACACTCTTCTTTTGCTCTAATAATGACCAGCTCTGTCTTATCTTGGTACAACGTTCTGTAAAGTGCATGTGAAGAAAATGAAATCTGGCAATATGCAAATGAACAGCTGTGTGTCATCTGCATACAGACAGAAATAAATGTGCCTGTAGTTCTGCGGCCACCGTTAGAACATAATACATCATATTTCACCTCCGCTCTCCATGAACGTGCCTTTCATTGGCTGATGTTAGCCCAATAAAACTCCAGTGTTCCCCCGGTCTCTCTTGCTCCCCTGTGCCTCTGCATCATTGCCACACTAGCCTGCGCCAAACGGCGTCTAAGACAAATCTGTGCGCTCCAGGAGGAAACCGGCTGAGTCAGGAAGGAAACAAGGTGTTTGCTTTTCACCCGGGTTAGTCAGAACAGGATCATAAATCTCTTGATGAAAGTTTTGGGGCAAGTGGGAGGTGTGGATGGGCTCTCATGGCTAGTAAAACCATGAGAGTCAGAAAGGATACAGCTCCACAGCTTCAACAGATACGTAGATTCAGAAATGTAATGATTGCATTGGATTTAAAATGGTGGTAGATTTACAATTTAATATAAAACTGGATTAAAAAACGGAAAAAAAAAAGGATCTGAACATTATCTGGATAATGGGGTTAAACAATAAAGTTCATTGTTTTGAAACTAAGAAGATGGAAAACAATCTTGTGAATGTGCATTACGGTGGAGCTGAAGTAAGGGTGTTGCAAAGCTTTTGCAGGCTGTAGATGTTATCTCGGGTTTGAGGTTTGGTACTTGTATCGATACCGCCACATTAAAGGCCTCCTGTCCAAAGAGATGATGTTGGTGTGGTTATCACAGACACAGGTTGCTTACTAGAATGTGCACTGATTTGACGAGATGGAGCTAAACAGGAGAACCCCTCAAAAACAACAGAGTGATATATAAACAAAGGCCTGCTTAACATACAGTCACAGGGTCATCGGCTGTGAGGATTTAGACCCCAGAGGGTCGATTAAATACAATAATTCTTTCAGTAGAATTGGCAGTTTTTGACATCTGAGTTGTTAAAGTTTAAAGATAATGAATAAAGGCTGACGCTGACAGTGTGGGTGGGGAGAATAAGGACATTATCCTTTGCAGTGTTACTCTGTCCATGTCCAGCTCACTGACACAGAGAGGTATTCATGGACATGTCGCCAGTCCATCTCAGGGACACAACACACGCTCAGACACACAGCAGCAGCCAGTCTTTAATTGTGTGTGTGAGCTTACTATCAGGGAAACAGTTGTCAGGGTCCATCGCCTCTTCAGCCATCTCTGAGTACTCGTCCTCTTCCTCTCCAGGCTTCCTCAGGTCCACCGTGCTGCCCTCTGATAGGCTGATGTCGTCTTTCGGCTGAATAAAACAAAGAAAAGCAGCCAGTCAGAACCATGAACATGGACCTGTGACTGGTTAGTATCACTCACTATTCAAATGAATAAATAAAGAAGAAAAAAATAAATAAAGAAGAAGACTGCAGGGATTAGGTGGGGGTGGGTTGGAAAGCAGCTTGCAGATGGAGCACCTACAGTAGGATAAAGAAATGT
Source organism: Hemichromis elongatus (assembly GCA_015108515.1). Taxonomy (NCBI): domain Eukaryota; kingdom Metazoa; phylum Chordata; class Actinopteri; order Cichliformes; family Cichlidae; genus Hemichromis; species Hemichromis elongatus. Next base: position 25,701 of record VUQR01022807.1, on the reverse strand, counting down.
ATGTGAGCTGCACTACTCTGGAGCTACCACTGGAATGTATGCACAAGGGTATCAGCTGACCTGACACGATTGACTAACTGATGTTAGCTAATGCTAACAGTCGGAGTCTAAGTATTGATTGGTGTCAATCATAAACCTAATGTGAGCAATACATGCCAGCTGGTTTTCAATTATTCTTCTACTTTGGTAGTGATGGAAAAAAAATCAATGTGACTGATGAACATCAAAGTGTATTTACATTTATTCCCAAAAGTTAGTTTAGCCGTTCTCTAAAATATGCTACGCTAGCACAGGTTTTAGCTGCTAAAGCTATAAAACGACAACATGTTGTCAAAACTTGGGCACTGATATAAAAAGACCTCAGAGCGTTTAAGCCAAACCACTAAAGGTTAACGAGTCTGAACATGCTGCCAGCTAATAAATGAGGTTTTTCAGTTGCTTTTTAATATTTTTTCATTGTTTCATCATTAACAGTATAAAAATAGATGTAGTGGTTAGAACTGGCCTTTTATGAAGAGTTAAGCTGAGTGTTTTCACTTGGATAACCGAGGAAAGGAACAGATGTTGAAACCACACACCTCTCTGACTCTTAGATTGACTTTAATTAACAAAATTGACTTAATTTTGTATTAATCGTGACTCAAAACTATCAAAGTTGACTATCAACAGCCTGTGACTTTGGACATCCATCCACCAATACCTCCTCCCTGCCTTACAGGCTTTTAAATAACTTCACTTTTGCTCCAACTGCTGTTGTCATTTCTCTGTAATGAATGAACACATTTCAGAGGGTGTTTTTGAACATCCCTGGGCAACAATGGAGCTCTTTCTCTCTCTCTCACACACACACACACACTTGACATTTTCATTTGTTGACAGTAAGAAATCACATCTCCAGATTTATCCGTGAAGAAAGGCTTCCTATTACCGCTCGTAGCTGAATTTGTTTCACTATGAGCGCTGTTCAAGCTGTTTGTATGTATTTGTGCGTTTTTTTGTTTGTGTGATTGTCACTTTGCTGCAGTCGAGGCTGAATGAGTCAGATTTAACGTTATGTAACTGACAGGAATCCTGGCTGAGAAAACAGAGAGACGCCACCTTCCAAACCTTCACTCCCACCGCCAGGAAAACTGCCGTCTGTTCGCTTTGACTCAAAGATCTGGGCAAAACTAGACGTTAGGAAATCCCCCCCACCCCCCTCACATCCCCCTCATCCCAGCTGACTTCAAAGGTCCCTGTTTGCTAAGCATCATGGGAGTTTATCTCTACAAAGAGACGAGGGAGATGGAGGGATAGGAAACAGGTTTTCTGCTGAGGACTGAGGAAGGAAATTTGGCAAGTTTTGTTGACTGTCAGGACAAAAGACACAGCAGGGGAGTGAGTGTGTGTGCGCAATGCAGTGTGTGTGTGTGTGTGTGTGTGTGTGTGTGTGGACAGGTGAGCTAACTACCTGTGTCAACAGCTAACTCATGAATACATTCAGAGTCTGGGAACAGAAAGCAGCCACTGTGACGAATGCCAGCCTTGGACGGACACACACACACACACACACACACACACAAAGGTGAAACCCTAACAGACGTGAATACACGGCTAATCTCTGACACACACACACACGCAGCAGCCTTGGGCCAAAACCTCCTGACAGTCGACGTCCATAATGAGCGGTTTAAATGTATTTCTATTCATAAGCTGTTTCTATTGTGGAGCCAGAGTGGAGCAGAAGGCAGTGCAGCACATTAGAGTCACATGTAATCTGATTACTGCAATCCAAGCACATAAAAAACAAATATTACAACTAATGAAAAGCCCACAGTTGAGTGTGCTTCGAGTGCATCAGCAGGTTATACATTTACTCTTTAACACGTCTTCAGTCAGTAGGAAAACTTTCTGTAGTTTTTACTGAGATCTGCTGATCTGAAAGATTGTGATGATTTTTTTTTTTATATACTCAGGTAGAAAAAAGGAGACACAGGTGAACAAAGGCCACAGATATCAGCTTTGTCTTTCATTTTTGGCACTGTTCTAGTTTAATGACAATGAAAATCGAAGCTGACGTGGAAATAACTTAAAGCTGCATTCTTCTAGTGGCCAACAGGGGGCGACTCCTCTGGCTGTCATGGTGCTGCTCCTGTGTTCTGGGTCATTGCGTGTTTCTGTATGAGCTTTGCTGACAGCGTTGATAGAGCTTGTTTTATCCTGTAGTCCTGAGGTATTCAATGAAATTTAAGGAGGCCCAAACGAAGGTCCAGAATATCATAAAGTTTGTCATATAATTCAGTGCAAAACATGTTATCAGTGTGTGAATCTAATCAACAACTGACTGTCGAGTAAGAGACAGAAAGTATTTAGAATGTTTATTATGAATTTTCACAATGACACGGAGGGTACGCTAATAATAATGAAATAATTGTAAAATGTTCTTTTCTTGTCAGTTAAATATTTTCTGCAATCAAAAATAAACAGCTTTTGAAAACATCTTCAAAGTGCGTGATTTAAAATAATGTTTGAGTTTCCTCAGCTGCATCCATGTGTGACTGGCTTACTTCATCTCGCCTCACATTCATTCTGAGTCAATGATTTGACTGTTTCAGATCTGTGATGTTAGTTCTCTAATTTATGCTCCTTATTAGCATCAGCATTATATCCCAGGGTTTGCTCATCAGACTCGATCTGGCTCTGTCGCTGGTTTCTAGATACCAAGATGGCGGCAGAGCAAACACTCGAGGGTTCCACGTCCAGTTTATGGGCCAAAATTAAATATCTCACAGCTCAAAATAAGCAAACGGCTGATTTCTGATCTTAAACTCAACAAGGCAGCAGCCCAAACACTAAAGCTTAAAACGCAGAAATCTGAAACCGACGGTGATGTCACAGACATGTAATCCATCTTTTATATACAGTCTGTGTGTCTGAAAGCCTCTGAATAGACAATAAATTGAAAATCCACAACAATGGAGTGTTTAGGTGTTTGTTCAGCAGGTAGCAGCCATAGTGACAGACATATCATTCATTCATCGGCAAAGCGTGTCGCATTGTTCGTCTTCACTAGGCAGGAGGAATGGCATGTCCACTACTAACGAGGACCAACAACATTTTTTGTTCCCTGCAGTCGGCCCTTTTGTTTGTTTCGTGCTAACAAATGCACACGTAAGATATATTTCATGTTTACACATGGCTGAGAGAGAGAGAGGGACACAAGCGAGAAGGCGGCAGAGATGGATGCAGGCAGAAGTGCAGACTCTTAAATTTAGTGAGACGAGCAGCTCCAAGTGGACAAACATCTTCTGCAGCACAAAATGATGACATCACACATGCAGAAAAGCGCCAAGCAAGCAGGTGGAGAAACACACGGCGTGTTGGCCGGTCAGAGTGAAGGTGGACAGACGGCAGGAAGGCGTACGCTTCAGAGAGAGGGCAGACAGCTCTGCCACTCACGACCAAACTGTCTCTGTGGACGCGTGATTTTAGCCACAGCGTGCCGTCAAATGTTACAGTTCAATTTACTGAATTTAATCAGGTGACTTCAGTTTTATTTGTTCAGCATCAGATCACAACAACAGCTGCCTCGAGGTGCTTTTTACTGTGAGGTAAGCACTTCACAATAATACACAGAAAACTGAAAATCCAGACAACCTTTGGTGAAGGTGGGAAGGAAAAAGCCCTTATACCAGAGAAAGCTTTAATAAAATGATTGCATGTTTGGTGCTGCTCATGTAGCTGCTAGAGAAGCTTTTATTAAAATGACACTTCCACCAGTCACTGACAGCAAACTACAACATAATCCACCAAACGGAGCTAACACCAGTGTTTTATACCCTGACTGAATGTGGGGGTCATGTCACATGATCACCTGGGTTCCTGTATCTTTACATCAACAGCAGAAGTTTGAACATGTAGGAGTTAAAACTGATCTTTGCTTCTTTAGATGAAACCTTATGCTCTGAGCTCGTCCTGTGGGTCAGGATGTCTTTCTGCGTTTCTCTGATGTAAGCTGCAGCTCGAGAGCTCATCGACATCCGATCCGCGAGGTTTGATGTCGGCCGTTTCATAACAGACCGGAGAAATCAAAGCCAGGCCGCCCGTCTCTGCAGACAGCACCTGGACATCTGCCGGCGGGGATCCTGAACTATACCGGGGTCAGAGGTCACCAGCTTGAGACCATGGTAGCAGTCAGGGTCACAGTGAGTTTTACTAGCTGATATTTAAGGGCGCGCGCACACACACACACACACACACACACAGACACACACTCAAACAGCTGTGAGGACCGGGTACACCTGGCACAAACAGAGGAAAGTCACACACATGCTCAGCTGTTTCTAAAGGGACATTCATGCCTTTAAGAGCCAACAACCAGCTTCAGTGCACTCATGCGTTTCCTTTTGTTGTTTATTTGTCTCCTGCTCCTCTGGTGGATGTTCGTACCAAACAGGGCCAAAGCTTCAAACAGCGACCTCACTGCATGCAAAAGCAATCTCTGTGATCCAGAAGCTGCTGTTTTTTTCTGCTTTCTGCTCTATATGATGTCACAGAGACAGGAAATCCTTAATATGGTCGTCTTCAGCACAGAAGCTCCGCCCACCTGCTTTTCAAACCCTCTTTGTGGGTACAGAGGAAGAACTGAGGGGCTGCATCAAAGCCTGGTATGAGAATGTGAATTGTGCAAAGTTGCTGTAGTAAAGTCTGGACATGAGCACAACTGCTGCTCTTTGATCTCCAGCGTTTCCGCCGCTCGGCCTCACAGGCCTCCTGACGGTGGCGCTGTTTCTAAAGCATCTAAATAAAGAAACATGCTCATGATTTTTCATGAGAGTGTTGGTCTTGAGCTCAGTCTTCATTAGTTTAGCCCAAATCACAGCGTGGACACAGTTTTAATGCCTAAATCAAAGCAAAATCACGGTGACAGCTAACCTTCAGCTTTTGTGTCATCCCTCGGACGTCTGCGTGTCTCTGCCACCTGTCACCATCCCAACGTGAGCTTGTTTTTAAAGCAGGAGCGCTCCTCTCCACACGGCTATATTTTAACTGGCCTGAAACACGTAACAAGTCATTTAGCGTTGTTTTGGATGAGCGTGTAAATGGTGGCACAAACTCCCGTTTCAAAGCAAGAAACCCGACCCAGTGTGTTCCTGAAGTGTTTTGTACCATTTGCATTATGAAGCTTTTAAACAAGAGCAGTTTTGACATTAGAGCGATTGGGGGGTCGAGAGGTGATGTAAAAGGAGCCGGACTGCTTCACAGCAGATGATTATGAAGCTTCGTGATGGTATCCAGGCTGCAGCCGCTGCGTACCTGAAGCACCGAGCTCAGCAAAGACAAGCAAACAATAAATCACACAAGCTTTTATTTGGCGAGAACAATGCCGTCTTAACAACACTCTTAAATTGTTTAAAACTTTCCCATCCAGTCAGAGCAGAAGCATCTAAAGGTCAACTGCCGATGACTGCCTTTGGTGACCTTTGACCTTGGCTGTTGACCATGGGCACATCGACCAGCTGATTCCAAGCTTTTACAAGACAGTAAAAAACCACATTCAGTGATTTATAACAGCATTAAAGGCTCGGTCAGCTATTTAATCATTACATAACCAAACCAAGGGTCTATTAAAACTGGAGTGCCGGAGCGGCTTAACAGCTTCTATTTACAGTGAGCTGTTTGTGTACTGGAAATAAATTACATACAACTGAGCTGGAGGGAGCGGGGAGATGGGCCGAGAGATATAGAGAGTAGCAGAGGAGAGAGAGAGGACGACAGCAGAGGGGAAAAAAGAAGGAATCAGAGCTGGAAGAGAGGAGGACGTAACAGGAGGGAGATGAATGGCTGCGGTGGCTTTGTTAGCTCCACTACGTCAGATCGGCTGTCGCAGCTGCACATTTAAAATAAAGAATTTCAGCCTTTATTTGGTTATATAACAGACTCTATATGATTATTAGTATTCGAGGCTGGCTAAAGAGTGAGTGGAAGCAAGTGGACTGCGAGCATCAGCTCGCCCCAAACACAAACTTTAACCTTAACTCTGAATCATGGAGTTAAGGGCCCGGACTATCTGCAGCTACTCTCCACTCTGCTGTTGAAGCTGAACATGAAAGACGCCACTTTGACTGTGAAGACAGAGACACACCCTGAGAGTGTGTGCTATAAATACACCTGGGCTCAGTGTTAATATGGAGGTGTTAGGAGGGGATAGAGGTCGGTGTTAAAGCCAAACAAACAGATATCAGCGACCTGCAACCCGAGCTCTGACTGACGAGCCGCTGCGCGAGCGATACCGCCGATCGCGCTGCCTCACTCCCTCGGCTTAACTTCACTGCTCCCAGTATCTGACAAAGGTAAACCAGGCACGGTCAGAACACATAACATGGTTAGGATTGTTGTCGTCCTTTAAATGTTTGAATCGTAACAGTGAAGTCAAAGTTGAGCCAACGTACCAACTCGTACCTGAGTGAAAACGTTGGGCTCGGGGATCGGAACCACTGGGAACACGTTGATTAGTGTTAGCTGCTACAAGCTTCATTGTTGGTTTTAAGAAAATATCTGAGTTTGGGGTAAAAGCATCAGCTCTGCCTAATGACAGACAACCCACAATCGTCCATATGTGACTGATCTGGAGTCAAAGACCCACCTCAAGAAACAAACCCCTGTGTGGGTCACCTGCCAGTCAGAGGCAGTACACAGGTGGATGATTAGTAAAGTTGGATTGGACTGCCTCTAGTGGAACCTAGAGGAACTGCCACTTCACATCTGATGTCCCACTACGGTGTAGGACGTAGTGGGTCATCAGATGTGAAGTGGTGAAATTCTCACAGCTGTGATGAAACATGAGTTTAAAAGACAGAGAAGAAGAACCACTGAAATGGATTCTTCCCCTTCCTGTTTTCGCAGGGACATCGGGAGTAATATGCCTTCTTCTCTCCGGATTCCCGCCCTCGACCCAGACACCAAAGCGCAGACCGAAGGCGCGTTGGTCCGGACAGAGGAGAGAGCGACGTGGAGCTCCACCTGAACCCAGCTGCTGACTAATGTTGTTCAGATCTCACCGACACCTTCTCGCTGGTGCATTATTTAACTGCGTAACTAGGTCACGAGCTGGCCAACACGCATTGTCTGGCATAATAAAAAATCATTGTTCATTCATGTTGCTGAGCCAGCAAGAAGGCTCGCCAAAAACAACACCGGCGTGAATTATTTAGACGTCAAAAAATTATGCATTTAACAAAAAACACAGCAGCCATGTCTATTACTCATGGTCAACCCCCTGTATTTGTGAAGTGTGCACACTGTCTAACATTAGCAGGTTAGCATCCACGTGCCTGTGATGATTGTAGTATCAGCTGTCACGTCTCCACGGATACCGAACATCTAACTTTCACCCAATCAGAAGGAAGCTGGATAGCTGAAAAAGTTAAATCATGCAAAGCTACTCGAGGTAAATGCAGGAATAAAAATTGAAGCTAAAAACAAGCAGAACAGATCAATACCCATCTAATCTAATAAAGTGCTTCCAGCATCGCCTCACAGGAGCTGCTGTTCTGGCAGGAGGAAGCCGCTGCTGCGACTGGCCCGTGGATCGGTCTGCAAACTAAATGTTGCAATAAAGAAATGTCTTTAATACTTTCACAAAAACAAAGCCTTTCTCTGGCAACATGGAAACTGGCTAAATAAGACTTTTCAAAAGTTTGAAATGGGTTTAATCCAAGTCTGAGTCCCGCCAGTCAAACGCTCAGGCCTCAGCCTGCTCTCAATGATCGGCTTCTACAGTTTCATTCTACTCTGAGATCTTCATGATGTCAAAGAGAAATTATTTCACTCATGTCGTCATCTTAGCCAGATTCTTTTAGATGAAAGTCTGGACCTTTTGGGAGAAAAACCAACAAGAACCGGTCCAGAGTGTGAGGGCAAACATTCAGTGACTGGAAAAGTTGTCTCAAATTTGAGGCAAGCGGCTGATGCGACAACCAATGAGAGCAAAGGATGCCGCTGACTGACAGGTGATGAATACATTAGAGGGTTACCTGAGCCTGCATGATGGATTAACTTCCTGTGTGGATGTTTGTTTATTGAACGGCCATCCCCCAAATTTAAGCCAAAAAAAAAAAAAAACTTTCTAAAACAGAGATGCTAGAAAAAACATTTTATAACGCTGGTGGTCCGTCTCCAGAACCAGAGTGGACGAACCAATGAGCTTATTAAACTCTGAACAATGGAAACCACACAGCTGCAGAGTGATTGCTTTCTTCCCTGACTCTTGAACTGCGGCCAGTTAAATATTTCAGGGGGTTCGGGAAAAGGTTCGGTCACGTCAGGAAACACGTCGTAGCTCGCTGGCTGTTACTCAGGATCACTCAGTTCACAGTTTACAAACGCCTGCATTCAGCTGGGAGGATCTCAGGTGATCTGAGGGGAAATGAGACAGTCAGAGTAACAGGTAACAGGAGGGAGACGAGGAACGATGCATCAGCGTGTGACCTTTCTTCTCTTTTCTGCTGAATGTTCAAGCGAATTAAGAAAAAAGGAATAAAGGGAATGAGATGTTACAGCAGTGGCAGAGAGAAAACAGCCCTCCCGCATCACACACACACACACACACACACAGTGGAAACAACGCTTGATGCTAAAGAGTTATGAAAGCAGCGATGCTCTGACTCCCTCTCTCTCTGTCGTCCGCCCTCCAAACCAGCCTCCCATCTCAAACAGCGTTAGCGTATCCATGTTTGTGAGGACGACTCTAATCTCAGAACCAGATCCGGACGCTTGGACGGCTCCTCTGAACCTACAGCAGATGGTGAGAATGTGACCCTCACCAGGACCGGTCCTCACAAACATACACCCCCACCACCCCCATCCCCCCTCTCTGGCTCAGCTGATTTAGGGGGAAAATATGTTCCTGAGCTTTGTTCTATTTATGCTGCCCTTTCACATTAGGTCACTGTGTGTATCTGTGTGTGTACGTGCGCCGCAGCTCTCGCTGTATTTGCATGTTTCACCTCGCGGCTAAATGTCTACTGCACCACGCAGTGGATACACAGACATCCACTACAGCTAGAGCGGAGCAGAGATCTGCTGCTCGGCTGTTTGTAGGCTGTGTGAGGTGTGCTACAGTTTTCAGAGCTTTCAAACAAATCAGTGACTCTTACTTTTTCTCACCGACGTCTTCATGTATTATGTTAACACGCTGAGCTACAGCCATGACCACAGATGCTCGGCCCTCCCTGAGCCTGGATGGAGGTTTCTTCCTGTTAAAAGGGTGTTTTTCCTTCTAACTTTTGCTTAAAGATTGTCTTATTGTTGGGGCTCTAATATTACAGGGTCTTTATTTTACAATATATGGCACCTTGAAACGACCGGCCTTTTTTTCAAAAGCCTGTGATAACATGAGCTGGATGTGAGAGTAAATGGTTAACGTTAACAGATCAGGTTAATATAGAGATCTCGAACTACTTAGGCGATACAAACACACAGTCTCACTTTTTCTTTCTATGAAAACTATGCTTAAAATGGATGGACTGAGACAACACACACACACACACACACACACTCAAAGTAAGAGGGTCCCTCAGACTGAATTGGAGGCCCCTGGCAGTGCATTATGGTCCAGCATTTTTCTCACTCTGCTGTGCTGCGTGTGTGATGTGTTTGTGCTAAAAGGGTGTATATTAGTGTGTGTGTGTGTGTGTGTGTGTGTGTGTGTGTGTGTGCATCTGTGGTAGTGATGCAAGTTATTCAGACTCTGTGCGCCTGTGTGTGTTTGTGTGTTTGTGTCCTGCCTCACTTCATCTATTCATAGGACAAAAATCCGACTGAGCCGCAGACACCGTGTGTGTCTCTGTGTGTTTGTAAGTTCTTTGTATGACTCTGTGTCACATTTTTCAAACTGTGTAATATCTCCTTAGGAGCTAAACTCATAAAGCTAAAATCTCTTACTGTGTGTGTGTGTGTGTGCGCGTGTGTGTGTGTGTGTGTACCGAGGCAGGAGGAGAGAAAGAAGAGGGAAGAGGAGATGTTTAGTCGTTTCCTCTCTCTTCTCTTTGTATGTAACATGAAATGACAGATTTGTGTCGTGTGTGTTTGCCCGTGTGTGTCTGTGCGTGTGTGTACACACCTGTGCTGACTCGGTTCATCATCACCTCTCCTCTTTAATCATGTTGTGCACCTGTTCTCCTTCTCCCTCCCTCCCTCCCTCTGCCTCTTCATGTCCTTCTATCACCATCATTTCCAGCCTGGAGGAAGGACCCTAAAAAGCGATCCCAGCTCGAGGTAGCTGTACGTGCACGCCGTGCATAGAAAGACTGTGCAGCATCTTAAGTTATTCATACAGATATTGAGCAGTAATCGTTTGCTTAAAGTTGCAGATAAACAGCATGCAGCAAATGAAGCTGATGTGTAAGAACGTGTTTCCTCACACAGTCAGACCTGCATGGCGTTCTTTTCCCGTGGTTTTGATGCTCCTGCATCGTATTCATGTTGCTCCAGTGCAAACATCCACTCACACTGTGATGTAATAGTTTTGAAGAAAAAGTAGCCAAACCTAACGCTGAACAGTGAAATGTAATGATTTACACCAACAGGAGTAACATGCAGTCCTGAGAGTACGGTTCATTTCTGAAGGACAGCTGAGGCCACAGCGTGGCACCCGTCTCACTTATATTGATAATTAGAGCGTTTGAAAGCTCGGAGCTGTTGGGACTCGTGAGCTTCGACCCTCACTGGGAATCTCAGAGAGTTCCAGGTCAGCTGGGATTTATGTCCCGTCCAAAGTGCTGTTGGACTGCAGCCATGTTCTTATTAAACTGCCTATAACTAATGGCAGTAAAGTCTTCACTGCATGCTAACTTACAGGGAGGACACTCAGCTTTACTCAGCAGAAATGATGAGACGGCGGCTGCTGGGCCGAGCTCGCTGCCAGCAGCTGAGCTGCCGCAGACACGCTGCACAGATTAGTTGTTGAAAAGTGACATCGAGCCTGCGCGAGATAATTAGCAGATGAAAACAAACCATGAGCCGTGATAAAAACAGTCTGCACATGCTCAGATCAATCATCACACATGTTATTGACTGGAGGCAGCAGCACCGATCATAGCTTTCATCAGATAAACTCAGGTCTCCTTTGGATCTTTTAGCACTTTAACAGGGTTCTAGGGTCCGAACAGTGCGACCAGCCTTTGTCCAAAAAAAAGTCTCCGCAACTCTGAAAGTCTCCATGTGGTCGCCAACAGACACACATTAAGCCCATATTGTGGTCGAAACCAATGAGACATAATCAGGGGCGGGACCTCTCTGATTGGCCGCGGTCCAGATATTCCTGTAGTCTTTCGCGTGTGTACGTTTGAAAGTGCAGGCGGATAGAGAGAGACGAGTAGCTTAAATAAAGCGATATCGCTTCATTAAATCCTGAATCAACTGTTAAATATAAATGTATTTTACCAGAAACGCCAGAATCTCAGGTTAAAGCTGGTTCAATCCAATCCAACTTTATTTATAAAGCACTTTAAAATACCCAGCACAGGAACAAAGTGCTGTACATAAAAATAAAAAGCCACTAGAATAACCAAACAGTAAATGGTTAAACCAAACAGCTAAAACAGTAAATGAGAGCAGGCACACGGATTCAGCACAAAGGTTGATTCTGTTCATCTGGACGTAGCGTTTTCAGTGGAAGAAACGTTTCGTCACTCATCCAACTGACTTCTTTAGTCAGTGGTCTTTGATCGGTGGTCATAAGAATTTACATAATCATGTAGAAACTGACCTCGCAGCCCATTGTCCCCTCAGTGGGCTGGTTATCGGTCATTATGCAAATGTCCTGTTTATAAGGCTGGAGAAACCTGCAGTCAGCTGATACTGAAGAAGTCACCTGGATGAGTGACGAAACGTTTCTCCCACTGAAAACGCTACGTCCAGAGGAACAGAGTCAAGCTTTGGAGGTATAATGGAATACTTTTAAGTAACTGTGACTACTCAGGCTTTTGTGCAGCGCTCTCTGCCTTAATACATGGGGACTCACAGAAGTCGCCCCCTGCTGGACATTAATACAGCTTGTACTACCTGAAAGGTGAGAAAAGCTAAAGTTTAATAACTATCACATTGTGTTCAATAAATCTTTATAGTAGTGGGTTAAACCATAGACATGACTAAAGTGTTCGCTGAGGTCGTAGATCATGTCGGAATTTGTGTGTTTTTACCACCAACTTTTACACAGCAAGACTTCATATTGTAAGCACAGAAGTCGCCCCCTGCTGGACATTCGAAACACTGCAGATTTACAGACTTGGCACCGGTTAAATAGTTACAGTAAGCGACAACATCATTTTCACAAGCACCGGTTAAATAACCGCTGAAGCCTGTTACAGATCAGACGGGTCAAATTCAACTGTATCAGCATCCTTCGGATAAAATGCGTGAAAAAGAATATTGGTGAAGCAGACGTTCTTACGTTTTTCCTTCAGTTTGTAACTCTGGCTTTTTGAGATGAGCTGATATCCCCTGTAAGCGGTGAGTTTCTCGGTGTTCGCCGCGGTGCACCTGTAAGGGTTAATGAACTGACCTGAACACACGGACCAGCCGACAGACAGCCAGTTGTTAGAAGGTAACCTCGGGGGAACCAGCAGCTGACTCATCCTCACACCTGAGCTTCTTACATCACACGCAGGTGTGTGTGTGTGTGTGTGTGTGTGTGTGTGTGTGTGTGTGTGTGTGAACCAGAAAACATCAGTTAGATCAGCACAGAGCCGGCTCTCCTCCCTACCTCCTCCCTCTCCTCCTCCTCCTCTTCCTCAGAACCCTCAGTCTGCTCCTCCTCTCCCTCGCCGTCCTCTTCCTCCTCTGGGAACTCTACGTCCGACTCTCCGGGGGCGATGGGAACGCTGATGGTCAGGTTGGGATTCGTCATGTAGCTGTCGTCCTCTGGCACCACATACTTCTCCACGTGACGCCCTGGGATGAAGAAAAAGACGGATGGATGAACTAATGGAGATATTTTTATCCCTCCTTTTCTGCAGGATTCATTTTATTATATTTTTATGAAAGCTGATTTCTAAACAGTTTGGAAAATCCAAACTGAAGGTTGTAGATAGTCAGACAGCTGGGCCGCCTAACAGTCTGAGACTTAATACATTTTTGTTACAATAAAATGAACTCGTCATGTCTCCATATTGGAGGGTCTGCTTCCACTGAGTTAGCAGGGAGGGAAGCTTTTCTCTTCTTGAATGTTTTACCGTTGCTGTTCAGTTAAGTTTAGGTAACAAATCAGGATGGATCGGTTTAAATAAATCAAGTTCAAAGCCTTAAATGTCAAAGATGGAACTGCATGAACAAAATCAGAAGACTCTTCATTTTCACTCTCAGTCTGACTTCAATTTAATAAAATAACATCATGTTTTATCAGATAAGACTTCAGCGTAGTGGCTGAGACTATAAACACATCAGAAAAGCTCTTCCTGAGGTCAGAGGTCATCTTTTCAGACACTACGCAGTCAGACTCCTGCTGCTCCTCTAACACACTGATTTATTAGTGAGGGAACTGAACTACTTCATGGAAACTTGTCTTCGGTTCATTAAAAATGTTGACTTCTGCCAACAGACCTGGAGGTTTCATGTTTTCCGTTTAATTTTAAGAGACACGCCTGTCAATAAAACCTGACGATGAGCATGACCTGTAGATTGATTTAGCAGCTTAATCCCATTTGTTATTAATGCTCAAAGACTGGTTGAACAGACATCTGTTGTTTAACTGCTTCACACGGCTGATGCTGTTTATGTGCGACTGCTTCTTGGCTGAGGGTAGGAACTTCCTGGAAACAAAGCTGGTCGGCTTTGAGTGGCTCTCAGCCAAGTAGATGCTTGGCACACACCCATCAAACAGCATATTAATGAGTTTATATCTTTTATGGATCAGCAGATTATAAATAACAGATATTTTTACTCTTAAATCTCAGATGTCACGGCGCCTTAAATGCCTTAAACAGCTCGGCTGCAGCACAGCAGACCGAGGCAGGTTACTGCAAGGTGGAAATTAGCCAGACGAGGAGGTCGCTGTGAGTTATAACAGAGGGCGAGAACATCCGATCTGTGTTAGTGTGTGACAGAAATAATCTCCGAGGTATTTCACCTATGACAGCGCCGTTGGCCTCTGTGTGGATGGTACTGAGGCGCTTCAGCTTCATCATGGCTTTGGCCTCCTTTCGCTTTTGACGACGACGCTTCAGGTTGCCGTTAAAGAAATCCACCACCTGAACCACAGACAACAGGAAAGAGAGCGCAGTGTGAGACCCAGAACGAGCTCTGAGGGGCAGCGGCGGACAGACGCGTACCTGTCTGCGGCACCAGGCCAGGCCTCGGGTGATCCTGTGAATGGCGATGTGCAGGTTGTTCATCTCCCCGTCGTCGTCCGGAGCCGAGAGGTTGTCAGAGCTGAAGCTGCTGAGGAGCAGAGCCAGGAAGAGGTTCAACAGCTGGAGACACAGAAAGGGGAGAGACGCCAAGTTTAGAAGTCAGTTTGTAAGGCGAGATTCAAACGTGTGTCAAGACCCTCGCCCTCGTTCTCTTTGACGTCACGCTTTGCTGAACCGAACTGTGGATACCTTGCGAGGGTTGAGAAACATTCAACTTTTCGGGCTTTTGTTTTTTTTCAAAAATGATCTTTATTAGTTAGTCCTGATGGATATTTGCTGACTTCACCAGTAAGCACCGAAACGTCGGGGTTTCTCCCCAGAGGCTAAGTCTGCGTCCTCGCTCCCGTCTGCACTGACCTCTAGAGCTAACAAAGACAGAGCATGGCACACATCCAGCTGAGTCTCAGGGGAGGCTCGTTAATATTTCAGGTACTTGGACATAAATAAGTTTTAATCCATTTTTACAGTTTATCCTCTGGGCACCACAAATGTGAAGGTCTCAAGGTCATTAGGACGCCGTCAACCCTCCCTGTCATCCAGATGTTCCTACTTGCTTCCTTTCCCTCTTGTCCTTTATTCTTTAGGTAACCCATTAAAACACACAAACACACACACACACAGCCTGTGTGGTATCACAGTGTCCAGGGAAGGTTGATTGCTCTGTGTGCTGAATAATGCCTGAGGCTCTTAGTAACTGATCACCAAGACGGAGTGTTGCTCTTAGCCAGATTGCTTCTCTTTAACCACAACTGTGTGTGTGTATGTGTGTGTGTGACAGGTCAGGTGGCTAAGGTAGCAGCTTCCTGGACCTGTCTTCTGATTACAGCCAGCAGACCTCACAGCAGCAGACAGGCAGGTTTGTTTCAAGCTCAGAGGCACTTCGGCAGGCCTTGCTTGTAACATAAATGGCACCATAAGCACCACACCCCAACACAGCCTGCCAGATTCTTAGATCACTGGAGGCCAACGTGTGATGCTGGAAAAGTCCTGGATCCCTCCTTTGGAGATTTTCTGGGTACATCCAACTGGGAGGAGACCCTGAAGTACTCTCCACAGGGATTATATATCTTATCAAGTGTGGGAGCACTAAGGGATGCTCCAGAAATAACTGGAAAACATCGCTGGATAGAAGGATGATTGAAATACCCAGTCTGACCCGCTGACACCATCACCCGACTTCAGACAAATGAAGGAAAAATGAGGAATGAATTAACCTTATTTTTACGGTTTATAAGACCATCTGAGCAAAATGTCTATAATAGCAAATAGTTATTGTCATATTCAACCAAAGACATGTTGGATAAGTTTTTACACATAGAACAAATTTGTCTTTGAACATATGTTGAGTTATAAATCTAACCCAAGCCAAAGCAAAGAGTCGAGAATGAAGCCAAAGATGAGGAGAATCAC
>VUQR01022805.1:0-21700 GCA_015108515.1 Hemichromis elongatus | reverse complement strand
TTAAATATAACTGCTGATAAAGTAGGACATACTGACATGTTGCTACGTACTGTACAGGACCATGCAGTGCCTTTCATTTGGCATTAGGATTGCAGTACAAACATTTCCAAACTCAAGGCTTCAAAAGAGGAGCCCGCACCAAAGATGGTTTTCTTTTTATGTATAGTTTATGATTTGAATGTCCATAGAAATGCTGATCCTCATTCTGATTGCCTTGTGCAGCATCATAAGTGAATACTAGATATGGCATCTCATTTTAATCAAGCATGCATGAGTTGCGTCTGTAAAAATCACAAATTGGATTTGTGGGAAAGGACAGAATTGTTCAGTATACATGTGAACCTTATTTTTGCAAACAGAAGTCCCAGCTCCAGCTGTGGAGGGAAAAATCTCTTTGTGCACTGTGGGACTATAACCAAGTGTTTATTCGTAGCAAGCAGAAAAAGGAGCAATTGATCAGCTCGCGGGCTTGTACATGATGACAGCCAACTAATAGTCTCCTTCTGAGGTGACAACATGTGTATGTCTGTTTTATGTTGTGTCCTTCAGTGGGCTCTGAGTCACCGTGCCCTCTGATTCAGCATGTATCATTGCTGTTTCTGGCACCATCCGCACAGCATGGTTCCTCCTCACTCCCTCCTCACATTCATCCATCAATCCAGCCCTGCCGGCACCTAAATTGTGCAGCAGTAACTTAATGCAAAATGCTAACTTGTATTGTTTTGAATACCACTTGACATTTTCATGATGCTTTTAGAATATTTTATTGCATTTTTTTAAGTTTATTACATTCTAAAGCACCCAACATTTTATTCTTATTTCATGTAATGGGTTGTGTTTTTTTGTTTGTTTCGTAATGATTAAACAGCAGAAAATTCCTCGCAAGTAGGGTAAAGGATTGAGTAATGAATTAGTGCATGTACATATGTTTCAGTATACAGTGTAATCCTTTAGGGTAACTGATGAGCAGATAAAAATGCTGCCAAAAATATGAGAATAACACAGGGAAAATCTTTAATATTCTGTTACAGAGGGAAAGATTGCATATTTCCTTTGCTTTTGTAGTTCGCGTCTTGATACTGAAAACATTAGAGGGCTTAAAAAGATGGCATTTTAAGAATCATCCCCATTTCAGCCCCCTCACAGGCAGTGTGTTGTGGTATGTGGTGGATCTAGAAAGGGCACTGCTTTGTTTAGTTTCATAATCACCTTCTTTTCCACAAGAGAAGCTCTCACATACTGAGACACACAGACACACACACCCTCTCTCAGCGGGCAAGGCATCAGCGAAAAGGAAGGGGCATGAGGCTTACCGCACTGTAAAAGCCAATCAAGTAATATGCGTTGGCCATCAGGACGTTACCATGGTGACGTGTTGGTGGGTCAGTGCCCACACACATATACACTCATGTACTGCAATTCTTAAAGCAGGCTTCACATAGGAACCCGGCTTGTTTGCACTGTCCACTTCCATGTATATTCAAATGCAGGGTATACAGGACTTTGTGGCCATGACCTCAGGGTTAGGCTTTGGTTTGGTTTAGTTCTGTTTGGGTTGAAA
Source organism: Hemichromis elongatus (assembly GCA_015108515.1). NCBI lineage: Eukaryota > Metazoa > Chordata > Actinopteri > Cichliformes > Cichlidae > Hemichromis > Hemichromis elongatus. The sequence continues at coordinate 20,139 of VUQR01022805.1, read as the reverse complement.
AAGGTGTCAGGGCTGGAAGAGTATGTTCCCTGCAGCTTATTGGGTCAGAACTGCTGGGTCGCAGTCAGCGAGCTGTTAAAAAACCCAGGCACAAGAATGACGGACCACAATGATCCTGGTCAGCACTGGATTATGCTTTTGTGTGTGTTAACCTCACAGTTGTAAAGTAATAAAGGAAAATGGATTGGATACAGTTGAATACAGTTCTGCTTCTTTTCTTGAACTGCTTGATGAATTCATGATCTACATTATTATAGCTGAGTCCCATCATAGTGATGTCACCACGATCAGTTTAATAAAACTTTCTAATGCATCTCTATTATTTTAGACAGGAGAGACAGAGTCTGAAAGAGATTTATTCATCTATTGCAGGGGAATAAATATCCTATTATTACAGCACCTGTAAACCTGAAGGTTATTACCAAAATCCAAGAATTGCTCTTTAATACAGAAAATCTCTAGTTAAATAAATGCCAGCAAGGTAAATTGGAGATTATCATAATTAAGGACTGATTGCATAACATATATGTACAACTCAGTATAATATCTGCATGTTTTGTCCTCTAATCAGTAGTTTGAAAGGTGTATAAAGTTTTGTTGCTGTGTGTCTTTGTGGATGTCATTAGAATTTTTATTTTTTTTTAAAAGAAGAAAGTAAAAAAATAATTGAATTAATATCTTGATCTATGTGGAAAGAATACTGCTAATTCATACCTGCATGTTTGCATCTGTTCCAAGCCTACTTTCACAGTCTCTCTGTCTCTCTTCCTCTGTCTCTCCTTCTTCCTTTGTCTCTTCCATCTGTGCTGGCAGCAGGTTTAACGCTGTAAATCAGCTTATGTTGATGCGCCAAACTCTGACATCTGGCCCCTCTGGCCTTTTCTAAGTTACTGTAGGCTGAGAAACAAACTAACACATGTGTGCTCCATATATGCATACAGGAAAAACACAGCAGATTGTGAATAACTCGCGTGTGCTTTGTATATATTGGCCACAGACCCACAGAAAACATTTTGCTGTGCTTTAATGGAAATCAATTACTTTAACATAATTAATTTCTAGTTGTACTTTAGTTGCAAACACTCCTTTGAGAGCAGTTTGGGCGGTATTGAAGAAGTCGAAAAGCGCATTAAAAGTAAACAGTCAGCATTTTCATCATCGTTTTTTTTACACCGAAATAGAATGAGCCATTACTCCTACTCTGCTGCCGCTTTATTAATTTATTAAGCAGTAATTGTTTTGGTGGGTGTTTTAAAACTTTCAGCTTCTGTGACTCAGAGTACATCGTAACCACTGTAATTAATCTACGACAGCCTGCTTTCTACACTGCTTCTACTGCTTTCTATGGAGATGAATATGAAACTGAAGAAAAAATGCTAATGAGGAGTCATGCTTCTTTCCTCAAGCTTGCCCATAAACATTCACAAATCACCTCTATCTGCGCTTTGGTTTTAATTTCCTGTATGACTACAGTTTACCATCTGATCTCTGGTTCCATGCTTTTAACACTCGCTTTATCTTCCGATGTTGCAGATGGGGCTCCGCTGAGCGAGCTGTCTTGGCCTTCATCTCTTGCAGTGGTAGCTGTCTCCTTTTCTGGCCTCTTCACCTTCGTCTTCCTCATGCTGGCTTGCCTCTGCTGCAAGAAGGGAGACATTGGCTTCAAGGTGAGCTCCCTGCTGCCCCCAACTGGACATGGTGAGAGTATCACAAATTCTATGGCGTCAGTAGATGTCCGAGTAATAGGATGATCTGCGAGTTACCTGAGGGAGACATGTAACAAAAAAAGAAAAAAAGAAAAAGCAGAATGGAGGGGAAAAAGAAAAAGGAAACTTGTTTATGTTTCTGCTGAAGTTTGTTAGATGTATTTATTTAAAATGATACACACACATACACATCGGAGGACAGAAAAAGAAGTGTCAGGCCTAAAAACCTGTGGTGAAAGTCATGTTCTTAAGAAAAAGGTATGAGAGGTACAACACTGATTATGTACAGCCATCAGTAATACATGCTGGAGACTGTTCAGCCAGTGGTTTTTGGGATCTTGTCAAAATTGATGCAATTCTGAACACAAAGATTTTGATCCAGCACACAATGCTGTCTAGAAAGCATTCCATTGGCAGCAGCTTCATTTTTCAGCGTGACAGTTGTACCACCATGCAGTAAGAGCATACCTGGGTAGAAAAAACACACAGTGGAACGCTACTCGTCATGGATTGGCTTTCCCAGAGTCTGGACCTGAAAGGTATTGAAGTGGACTGGAACAAAAGCTAGCCAACGTCCAAAGAAGATCTCTGAATGTCCTTCAAGAAGTCTTTATTGTCTGTATTATTGAAGGGTCTTTACCTTACAATATAAAGACCCTTGAGGTTACTGTTGTGATATGGTGCTATATAAATACACTTGAATTGAACTGAATTATTCCTGAAAAAACTGCGATGACGAATAAAAATGGTCCTAACAATTACTGACTTCCAAGCTTGTTAGAGTTAAACAAACTGTTTTTGCCTTTATGCATTTATGCTGTCAAGTGTGTTATCAAATCATTGTTCCTGTTTCCCTTTTCCTCGCAAAATAAAAAAAAAATAAGTTCTGTACTGATTTGATTAATTGAAGTGAATATATTATCTCCTTCTGCCTCATTAAAGCACAACTTAAGTGTTCAATTCTTGCTAAGGACTATTGTCTCATTGTATGCAAGTGGAAGGCTCTTACCAATTCCACACTGGCACACATTGTCTGTGTGTTGCCTTTGACTGCCAGCATGACTCAGTCATGCTGTGTCAAACATCAGCGCTGAACTGAGCAGCTGATGAGGGCTAACAGTGACTGACACAGGCAGGAGGCATATGGAAAGAAGGAGAGAGGGAGGAGTAACTTCTAGAGTCACTGCCGTGCCCACTTCTTGCCATTACACGTTTCTTGTGAGCCTGCTTTTTGTTTAATGGAAGAAGTGTTGCCATATGATTTCATTTTGTCAAGGTATATTTGTCTTGCATTTTGATACAACTCTTTTTAGCTGGGGAATGGATACATTACAGCCCTGACTGGACAACAGTGTCTTTAGTTGTAATTATTTGAGGAAATTCAAATTGAAGGATGATGTTCAGCATTGTTGTTGTTGATTAGACAGCTGTAGAAAGCAGAGGACAGTGCAGGACTGGGGATTAGAGCTGAGCTACTTGTTTCTGTGTATGTACTATATGTGATGAGAATCAATGGGAACTGCCTCTGGTAGGTACATGCTGCAGGGACAACAGTGTCACTAATGAGCACTGCATAGAGAGGTACCTTTAACAACTGCAGAACCTTTCCTATTAGTGGATAAGTGTGTTTGTGTGTGTGTCTGCCAAGTCTGTCTCTCCCAGATTGCCTCTGCCTCATTAAGTGAAAACGTAGTTTAATAACCAGCAGGAACAGTGGAAGCCAAAGTCTGTGCCTACTTTTCACTGGCCTGCCTTATGCTGTGAAACGGATAACGACACAAAGATGGCTTAAGCTGCTAAAACACCATCATACAATAGTTGATTTGTTTGTCTTGATGAAGCAAAACTTCATCTTTCAGCCTGGTCGATAAACCAATATAGAACTATTGATTCTTGCAGGGATATTGTCTTCCAGCACCATGTCATCAGAGCTCAGGGTGGAAATAAGGCTACTAAACAAGCGCCCCAAAGAGTCAGTCTTGCACAAGGACATGACAGACATTGCAAATGAAGACGAGCCAACTTCTTGTTATGGGAGATGTATTTTGATTTTAGAGCACAGATGTTTTCAAATATTTATCTATGTTTCTTAGGTTAACACCAGCTATCACATCATGATTAAGTGGTCCCCCTGTCTGTCCCTCTCAACAGCTCACTTGTAAGGTGTGCAGTCTTGTGGGACTGCCGAGCTGCACTGTTGCACCGTCCAAAAAGCTTCATTATTCCTCTTCATCACGGTGTTCTTACTGATGCATGTAGTGCAGGGCTGGGTATTAAGTGCTTTCTAAACTGAAGGCTCTCTGGGGAGCTGTGCAATGCTGACTCACAGCCAGGTGCTCGCTTTCACACTTCACTCGGAGGAGAGTGGCAGATGGTTTTGCTCAATGAGAAAGACACACACACACATTCCTATGTACATATTAGGGTTTTATAACACATGTTGAAAAACACACACACACAGCCATTCAAATATTCAACCTGCAGCTTAATATCATCCTTTCTAATTTCTTCCAGCTCTCTCTTTGCTGTTTCTTTACATCAGCAGTTGCTTCAAGTAAGAGGAGGGCTTGTTCTGGGTTGATTAAATAGAGAATGCATGGATGGATGGTTTTATTTTTGTTTTGGCTAACTAACCAATTCTGGAATATCCATGTCAGTCTTTTGTTTGCTCTTAAAGATAATAACTAAGTCTCAGCATGTGATCATCTTTATTGTGTTAAGTGGGATTTATAATGATATGCATCAACAGCAAGTTAAAATTTGTCACATGCCATTTTTGGACTGTTGTTCTGGTTGTTTGACTCACAGATCCCTCAAACATATGCTAAAAATGTAAAGTTCCTATTGGAGTCATTTTTCTAGGAAAATAGATTTGAATGTGAATTTCTAGCAATTTATTCGAAATTATGAAATGCAATTATATGTGCAGTTCATGGAGTATATGAACCTTTCAGAGGTTGTTAGGCTGAAACTGCTGGAGAAGAAGCTCTAAACAATAAATCAATTGGCCTTATTTAGTTATTTTAACATTTCCCGATGAAACTAATTTTCCCTACTATATTAGACTATAGTTTTTTGACTTTACTGTTTATTTAGTGTTGATTGTTTGGTTGAATCACCTTGCTGTTGAAATGTGCTATATAAATAAACTTGCCTTGCCTTGCCTTGGTTGTTTGTTTTTTTTGTTCAGTACTTTGATTGATTTTTAGCAGTTGTATCAAGAATGGTGGTCCTTGTTCGTAATACTACCTATTGGGTGAATGAACACAGAGCATATTTTGAAACTAAATGCATGCAAAAGAAGGTGACGAGAGGCAACTACATGTAAATGGCAGTGCAGGATTTGTCATTTGCAAGTGCTACGTGTTCCTACTGGCCAGTAAAACACAAGAAGTCGATACAGATCTGCCTCTTGGTTTAATATCAGCAGTATTTATACATACAGTTTGGGAGAGAGTAGGGACAAGCTACAGCTGTTGAAGTGCAAGGACACTGCAGCAGACCAGCGAGTCCGTTAGTGGGATGAAGCATAAGTGGCGGAGTGGAAGATATGAGATATGGAAAGAGAGGATCATCATCTTCCATGAGTTTTGCCTCTTGGAGGAGGGGATTAACATTTTGTTTGTTTTCTTGTTTTTTTCATAGCTGATTATATGCTCTTCCTTTTCCTCCTAATGTGCTATAGTGGCTCAGTCTACACTGTGTGAATAGCTTTTTTGTGTGTAGTGTGCAATACAGATTGTGTCACACAAAACTCTGCAGACGGAAACACCAGGAAAACTGAGATCATTCAAACACTGTAGTGGCAGATGTAATAGCACAGTTAAATCTCACAGCTATCGGAACACAGTTGTTTCCCATGAGGTCTTTTAGTGCAAATCCTGATGTTATTTAAAAGTCTCCATGAGATAAAATGTACTTAACAATAAAGTTTGTTTCTCTGTGAATAAAAAAAAACAAACAAAACCTGAAAATAAGAATTATGTTTCTGATGTTTAGCTGTTTAAGAACATAAATGCACTGGAGGAAGGAAATAAAGACAGGCTTTGTGTATACGGTTTGAATAGTGGCATGCATTTATGTGTTCCCCCACAGCGTCCCACACAATGCACCCTACAATGTACATGACTAATGTATATGGGTAGGTGGAAGTGCCACAGTGCATTTGAATGTCTTCACAGTTGAACCATTGTCTCCCACTATTTCAGTGGAAGGACGACTGTGAGTGGATGACTAATCCCAGCGTGTTTCTTTGCGCCAGGAGTTTGAAAACACGGAGGGAGAGGAGTACCAGGCAGATCTCTCCGCCCTGGCCTCGCCTTCCTCCCAGAATGGCCCCGAGGTTTACATCCTTCCACTCACCGAGGTCTCCCTGCCTGTCTCCAAACAACCTGGCAGATCCAGTAAGAAACTGCACAATAGCATACACACATAACACTTCTAAGGGATGTATTGGAGTATTTGAACTGCTGTAGACTGGGGTTTGCTTGGCTTTTTTTTTTCCAGTCCTCTTGACTGCCATTACTTCTTTTAAGCCGTTCTATGTAACAAAGGCTGCATTTCTCAAGTGGATTATGGAACATCTTGCTGGTTTTATTCATGTAGAACTTATAAACTGAGCAAATTCTTCCAAGCTTAGCTGGCCTTTGTCATTTTTAATCTTTTATTTGTTTCTTCTCCCTCACCCTTGGTCTCATTAAAAGAGCAATCTCTACTGTGCAACATATATAGAAACTGACCTACTGTGGTGCTGCATAACTTAGCAAATGTAAAAGAAGGGATCTAACTTTAACCTATTGTATGTGATTGCTATAGCAGTCGTTTTCAACCCTCATCCAGCCAATATATTTAACGTACATGGACTGATGAGACAAACAAATAAAGACAACAAACCCCAACAAAAAAACCCGCAATTTATTTCAAGAGGCAAATATATTAGCAAAATAATGATAACATCACACCTTATTGCTACTCAAAGCAACTCATTAGTTATGTAAACAATGCAATGTAAAGAAAAAAGCCAATTATTTTAACTGCAACTTTCTATTAATTTTAGTTTCTAAAGTCCCAAATCAAATCCACATTATTATTTAACAGGCAATTTGCAATCAGTTACAGTAATTGTGATGTGACTCAGTTTTCAAGTAAGTTATACTTTAAAACCACTTCACCTGGTCAGGTGTCCAAATCACCTCAACTGTCTCCTTTCCTGAAGGACTAGCAGCTCTACTTTGAGCCACTACTTAATGACCAAACTCCTCACCCTAAAGATGAGCCCAGAATAGCCCTGAGAGAAAGTTCATTCACATTGCCCTCATCCGTGATCTTTTTCTTTCAGTCACTGCCAAGAGCCCATGACCATAGGAGAATGTAGGAACTTAGACTGACCAGTAAACTGACAGATTCACTTTCATGCTCAGCTCTCTCTTCCCTTGTGAAGAAGTGTAGTGTCTGCAAAGATTTCACCTGTCTATCTGTCAGTCTCCTGCTTCACTCTCCCTTTATTCGTGAATAAACACCAAGATATCCTAAACTCCTGTACTTGGGGCAGCAGCTTGTTCTGAACTGGAGTAGGCGTTCCACCCTTTTCCAGCTGAGAAATACGGCCTTAGACTTGGAGCTGCTAATTCTCATCCCAGCCACTTCACACTTGGCTGCAAACAGCCCCAGAGTGAGCTCAAAGGTGATGGCTGAATGAAGCCAGGAAAACGACATCATCTGCGAAAAACAGAAACAAATCCTGAGACCACTGAACCTGACACCCTTCACCCCCTGGCTGCACCCAGAAATTCTGTCCATGCACAGAATCGATCATCAGAGCAAGTCTGACTTATTGCTGGAAATGTAAACTAACTCTAACTGCAGTTGAACAGTGACTGGAACTAGCAAAAAACAAACACAAAATCCAGACAGTGATACTGTAGCACCCAATTAGCCTCATGCCTTGCTCAGGGCATTTTGACACGTGACAGGGGCAGCAAACAGTTTCTGCTTTCCTGACTATATTTCAGCAGCAAAGGTAACACATTTTAGATTTTCCAGCCTTGCATTTGACAGTCACATCAGCAGCTGGAGTTTTTCACATGGAGGGTCATTGCTGCTGAGATTGAGGCTTGCGATGATTGAGCTCTCCTTTTTATGTGTGGCAGGACCAGGGCATCTATCTGTCTCGGTTAGACAGGTAGACGGCGATGTCTCCAATGTTTTGATAAGTTTCCCTCTGGCAATGACATCTGAATTTTTCTTCTTTAAAATCACAGGTGGAGTGCCTCCGCCTCTGTTAAACCTGGGTGATACTCCCATTTAGGACTCATGGCAAACATCGACTGAATAAATAGTTCTATTTTTAAAATTGGGATCTCCTGAGACCCCAGAACATATATTTTTTTTAAAAAGCACTAATTAAAGCAAAAATAGAAAATAGGGACGTGGAATCATTCAGAACAAATTGCCTAAAAAAAGTCATGAAAATCTGAGAAAAAGTGACATATGTCAAAAAATACTGCTCTGTGATCTGCATGGAACCCAGGCAATAAGATGAGGGTTAAATCCATGTGCGGTTTGTTTTTTCTGTTTTACATAAAACTTTTATCACCCTATTTTAGAACAGTGTTTCGTATTATTTTGGTATTCTTAGTTGATATTCTATATTTCACATTCTACCTCAAACGTGGGATGTTCGAGTGTTCTTTTGCCTTCATGTGACGTGTTTATATTTGTCGAAGTCAGATCCTCGGTGCTCAAAGTGCCTCACCCTGTATGACTCACTGGCTGTGCGCGTTGCACTGTGCTCAGCTAGAAGGGAGGTGAGTTGCTGCTCAGCATCCCAGGATGTGAGCGCTAGCAATGATTGGACAAGGCAGCCTCAGGCTCGCAGCCAATCACTATTCTCGCCTCTTTCCCCCATAGCTACTGCTGTATGATTGGTCCAGGTGTTGCAGGGTGAGGAATGGGTAAATGGAGAGATCGTGAAAAGAGTGAGATTGACTCCTTCCAGTGATTCAGAGGAAGAACGCTCTATGACTCATTCCTCTGTATAAATAGTTGAACCTTTTGTACTACTGAATTTACTTTTTACATCTATATTTCACACAATTAAGCACTGAAGATACACAGAATGTACATTTCATTTAAAATTGATATATTCAGTTTTTTTGTTTTTTTTTAAGAAGGGGTCTTATTTCTCTTGTTACTCATGCATGATCACCAGAAGCTCCTTTACATGTCATAAGCTGCCCACCCTCACACTAGCATGCACGGGATGAATGAATCGTCCTCACTAACAGTAGTATATTTTATACACCAGCCATGGATGATGTTTTCTATATGAACCAGTATATGAGTTTGAACACGCAGCACAATGTTTGAGCTTAACCATCTGAGAATTCTTCTTTTCCACTTGTTGCTCTTATCCTTTGTTCAAGAGATCATGTCAAGCTTTCAGACTCCCTATAGAAGCTCAACACCGCCATGTTTGAAGTGTTAGCATGTATTTCCAGTTGCATCTTTTCAAGAAATGCCATTAGTAGGACAGGAATGCACACTCACGCTCATAGATTCCACATTTGGAATAATATGACTTCTTAATTCCTCTCTCTCTTTCGCTCTGTCAAGCAGGGGTAGTGGAGGCTTGGAGGTTGGGGTGGAGAAGTGTTGTTCTGTTATCACTGTGACACAACTTCTGTCCAGCGTTCCAGTGGAGAATGGGCCTTGTGTGCCACTTTTTTGTGTGCGTCTGCGAGTGTGTATTTGGTGCACTGGGTACCAGGAGACACTGTGAGTGTGTGTTTGTGTGTGAGTGAGCGAACCAAACAATGGGGCTGTTTTAAACCGGCTGGGCAGTGGGGGAGCATAAGGCCTGGCTAAAACGTCCATGGAACGCACAAGCGGAGGACTGGCATTATGAGGAGAATACAGTGAGGGGTCTGTGACAGAATGAGGAAAGACAGGGGAAGGGTGGTGGCATGCACCAGGACCTAAGAGCAGAGAGATAGGGGTGGTGAATGCGTATGACAGAGGTCTTTTTTTGCATCGGACAGAGCAGTGTTTGTGTCATGTTTGGTTGAGGAATGCTGCTGTCCGGGGTGATAGGGGGGCATTATGTGGACCTTATGTCACTACTGGGTGTCTTGAAGCTGCACATAGAGGTGGCGTGTCAAACGGCACACAACCAACATACGTGACAGTCACATCAGGAGGGATACATGACAAGATATTGGCGGTCGGGGCAGAACTCTCATCTCATCTTTTTTTTTTTGGTTCAGTAGATCGGACTTAAAGATTGTCTGCTCTTCTGTTTACTGTAGCTGCTGGAAGTATAGCCTATATAGGAAGGATTTTGGCATTTGCTCGACAGCTGGAGGGCTTTAGATGAGGACAGTATGTGTTTTTGTATGTGTCCCAGTTAGAGGATGAGCTCGGTGGAGACGGGGAGAGGCAACGCGGTGAGCTTGTTCAGCTGTGCAAGGGCTCGGAGGGTTAAATCCTGCCGAGGCTCTCACACACACACTATGACCGTGGGCTCCTTCTCACATACACACAATGAGGCTAAGTCGCCTGGGGCTGGGGCCAGGGCCACGGGCTCTTGGTTCTCACACTCTGAACCAGTACTTCATTTCAGCCTGGGACTCGGACTCAGTCCCTTTGACGGTGGCTGGCCGCTCCACTGCTCCATCCATCATCTTCCTTTCAACATCTTCATACTTAAAACATGAGGATCCATGGAGGTATTTCATTTTGTGCAGAAGATGGATGATTTGTAGAATTACGGTGTTTTTGGAATTTGTGTGTGTCGTGACAAAAAAATTCTTTGTTCTTAAAGGACAATTTAATTTATATAGAAAGTAAAACATTTATTTGGCTTCAGGCAAGCTTCTCTTCAGTAAATGGGGCATTTTAGTTAGGAAATGTATTGTTTTACTCAGAGGGGTTTCTGTATTTTTGCCTTATCTGTGTTTTCAGTTTGCTTTTTCTCTGGGTTGGAGCTCAACTTGTTTTTGTCTCTGCAGACAGCATTCTTAACTTTCGATTTTTCCTTTGTTTACCTTGTCCAGTGTGTTGAAAATTGTGCTTTTAAGATTTCTTGTTTCTTAGTCACTTTTTTGTTGCTAAAGCAGTCCTTTTCTTCCTGTCTGTGAGTAATATTACTGTATGTATTTCTTATTGCTCTTTTACAGTCCAACTGCTGAAATCATCAGACCTTGGACGCCACAGTCTGCTCTATCTGAAGGAGATTGGACATGGCTGGTTTGGCAAGGTAAAACCTTTATATTAGTTCTGAAAGCATACACACAGTCAGTTTTTAGATAGAGAGATTCAAAGCAGCTTTGCACTCAATATTACTTTTTCAGTATTCTAGTTTAAACAGCATTTTCTTTACTATAATAACAGGTTTCTAAAATGTGTTCTACTCTTGTATTGAATGCTCCGGTGAGGCTAATTCCATCAGGGAGTTTATTCCATGGGAGAAGAGTTAAAATACACAGCCACGTTAGATTCTTACCCCGCTTCCTGCATTGTTTCGCATACTATTTTCATTCTTACTTTATGTTTACTTTGATTTCTAAATCAACATTTGAATATTGATGCTGTGTAAATCTTGCAGGTTCTCTTGGGCGAGGTCAATGCAGGCCTCAGCACCACCCAGGTGGTGGTGAAGGAGCTGAAGGCCAGTGCCAGTGTCCAGGACCAGATGCAATTTCTTGAAGAGGTCCAGCCATACCGGTCAGTTTTACCAAACTTTACAAACTCCACACATGTTTTTATCTTATTATCTTGTCTTATTATCTTATTGGTGTGGTCTTTGTACAATCATACCTTCTAAAATTGTCTGACAGGACCCTCCAGCACCCTGCCCTCTTGCAGTGCTTGGCACAATGTACAGAGGTCACTCCTTTTCTGTTGGTCATGGAGTTTTGCCCTATGGTAGGACACATTGTCTTTGTTCAGTCCTTCATATATATATTTTTTATTTCTAGTTTTGCTTAGTTTTGTTTGCAAAATTAAAGAAAAGTCAGTGTGTCTCATGTTCTCCTATTTTTCCCCTCTTAGGGTGATCTGAAGAGTTACCTCCACAGCTGTCAAGTAGCTGATTCTGAGACTCTTGACCCGTTGATCCTCCAGAGAATGGCGTGTGACATCGCTTCAGGTCTTCTGCACCTTCACAAAAACAACTTCATCCACAGGTACGTGTGTCAGGCCTGCTCCCTTTACCTTCTGCAACATGAGCTTTAACAGGAAGAATCTACTCGAATGGTTTGTGCGCCACCTGTTGGTCTCTCCTGGCAACAACATCCTGGTGCTGCCTGAGTAGTTGTCACAAACTCCAGCATCAGTGATTTTGTTGCTGGGGGCGAGCCCCTCTCGCTCTCACTCCACCATCCATGCGGTGGTGGTGGCCATAGCAACCATTTAGTGACTGCCAGGCTGAAAGCTCCCATTGTGGAGGAGGTGAGATTCCACTTACTGACTTGTTTGCGAGTGTGTTTACGCACTTAGCTGATATGTGTGTTACTCTAATTGTATAATTCTGTTATTTATCACTGAATTTTGACTGACAACAATACTGTATGTTGCAGTAAAAAAAGGAAGTGCCAATAGTCACCCGAGACTCTTCTCAAGATACTTCAGCTGCAATTTTTTAAACTAGATTAGATCACAAGAGAAATATTTTTTTATAAAACATGAAAATGCCAAAAAGCTAAATTATTAAGGAACCTAATAATTTAGCTTAGACAAATCCCCCTCACAAAACACACACATGGACAGAGAGTTATTTAGGTTAAAACAATAACAGCCACATTGTTTCACCTAGTGCGTCTTTCTGAATAAAAGGGGCATTGTTTTAAAAATCTCCAATTAATGTTTTTTGGGTGGGGGGTTTGTTATGTTTTTTCTTTTTTTAACAGTGACCTGGCGCTGCGAAACTGCCTGCTAACATCAGAAATGTCAGTTAAGATTGGAGACTATGGACTTTCTCACAGTCGATTCAAGGTCAGTTTTTTGAAACATCTGTAATTTTCAAAGACTGCTAGAAATGCTCCTGGTACTCAATAAATGTTTTTTTTTTATTCTGTAGGATGACTATTATATAACACAAGACCAGATTTGGGTACCTCTGCGCTGGATTGCACCTGAACTCATAGACGAGGTCCATGGAAACCTGTTGGTTGTCGATCAAACCAAAAGCAGCAACATATGGTGAGTAATGTAAATGGAGAGAAATGGGAGCTTCTATTACAGATTATCAAAGCTACAGTTTGAGTTTGAGTGAATTGAGCAACCTAAAAGATTTCTTTGTGTGTTTCAGGTCATTTGGGGTAACTTTGTGGGAGTTGTGTGAGCTGGGAAACCAGCCTTATAGACACTACTCTGACAGACAGGTCTTGACATATGCTGTGAAGGAACAGCAGCTTAAACTACCCAAACCTCAGCTCCAGTTCCCCTTGGCTGACCGCTGGTAAGATATCCACACATAAATACACCTACTGTGAATACTGACACTCAGAAAAGACTAGTAGCTGATACATCAGCGATGCCACACAAAATAGATTCTAGATGCTGGTAAGCCTTCATTCCTAACTGAACAATGAGTTTCTAACAACCTCATGCTTCCTGTTTCATATCCTTTTTATTTATTTATTTATTTGTTTTGATTGTGGTGGCTGAAAAGTCCATTCTAGCAACATTTGTCTTTGCTACACAGGGCAGATGATCAATGCTCTCCCTATTCTTTATGATCCCCTTGGCATCGACCAGATCTGAATCACCTCATTCATCTTTACCTGGGAAGCCTGCCAGATATTGTTTTTTTATTTATTTCGTATTTCAAAATTGCTCCCTAAGGATTTAAACAATTTGGTACAAACACTGAGAAGTTACACAGATGCACAAAGAAAAGCATAAACATCTTCTTACTGTGTCAGCATCTCCACTGCACCTCCTTCATATACTATGCTGTATATGCTATTGACTAGTGCAGTAAATAAGTACTAGGTGTTGCTATAAAGTGCTGACTTTGAAGTTCTCCTTATATTACCTTTTTTTTTTTTAATGTTGCTTCTGAATTTTTCTTCTTTTTTTAACAAAAAGACACCAAAAACGCTTTTCCAGCTTAAAGTGAGTGGTCTTTTCTGTCCCTTTTCTCCGTTCAGGTACGAGGTAATGCAGTTCTGTTGGCTGCAGCCAGAGCTGAGACCCAGCAGTGAGGAAGTACACCTTCTGGTCACATACTTGTGTGCCAAAGGCTCCAGTGAAGCCGAGGAAGACTTTGAGCAACGCTGGAATGCCTTGAGACCCAATTTGCTTGGCAGCACCTCTCACACATCTACGTCCACAGCTCTAGTCCTAACCCCTACACCAGCCTCAACTGATGCCCCTAATACAGACCAAACTCAAGCAGTGGAGCTGGCCTCCTCTGCCTCATCCTCCTTCCCCCTCTTGGAGCACTTCTCTGACAGCTTCCACTCTGACACGGGTGATGACCTACTGACTGTCACAGAGACCAGTCATGGTCTTAACTTTGAATACAAATGGGAGCAGGCCCGAGCTGAGCAACCCTACTGCTCCTCCTCCACCAGTGGTCCACTGGGCCAAGGGAACCCACACTATCAGGATATCTACTATTCAAGCAAGGGAAGCACCACAGGGGGCTGCAAGACTGATAGCCTTACCTCAAGCATGTCCCCATCCTATTATGAACCCCAACACCCAAGTGTGGTCCCAGTGTTGAGTGCCCACAGCCCCTCAGTCAGCAGTGAGTACTACATTCGCATAGAGGAACCAGTAGAGTGTAACATTAACCTGGATGACAGCATTTTGGACTACAGCCCAGGATTAGACGTCAGTGACAGTAGATTGCTATCTGAGAGTGAAACTGGTACAACCACAGCACAGCACAGCGCATACTGGTCAACTGCTGATAACACCAAATCCACTGCCTATGACTCTGATTCAAGTCCCACTAACCAACTAACCAAGGAACCACTGCTCAGACACATATACAGCACCAGCCCCCCACAATTAGGCCACACCCAAAATTGCCTTTTGTCCAATCTCAGTGACTCTGCAGAAAGGCCAGCAGAGTCTCAATCGAAGGAGCAGTTAGAGAACCCACGCAGTTTATCACAAGCAGTCAGTAGCCCCAGCTTAGGGTTCTGTGATCCCTACCTTGAAGCAAACACAAATCATAGCACAGTTAATGAAAGCTGCCATAATATGATACATCCTCTCAGAAAGAGACCAACTATTGTTAACCACATCGGCATTGATGCAGGAACTGCTGACGGCGTGATCTTGGGTCAACAGAGAAGTGGAGAAATCGAGGATGACCTTTTCTCCGAGGGAGAGGCCACAAACTGGATCTCAAACCATTCTGCAAACAATAATAGCCTGAGCTTTGACACAAGGCAGACAGGCAGTGGAAGTGACAGCTATCTGGATCTACAGTATACTGATCAGTCAAACACAACAGAATTATGGTCCTTAACCAAAGCCACCAGCAGAACCTTCCACAGCTCCAGGTCTTGTGGTGCCTCAGAGGGAGGAGGAAGAGGATCTGACTGTAATAGTTGTAGCAAAGCAACTGATTTAGGCTCATACATTCACTTATGCCACCAAGAAAAAGAGGATGATGCCTTTCAAGTGGAAAGGAACATAACTGCAGATAATGTGCAGAGTACCAATTCTCTCACAGGTGTAAAAATAAATACCAGAGATAGAGAGGGTGGAAAATATGAAACGCAATCATTTCTTAATGGAGAGAGAATGTATTCTGAAATGATACCCGAGGCAAGCCACATAAAATCCCCATCCTCTTTTAGGAAGCCTCAGGCTAGTCAAGCAGGACAACTGTCAGATAAGCAGAGGAGTAAGATCTGGGAGGGCATTTTGACAGGAGTATCTTTTGACCTGAGCGACAAGAAGCTAAACTATGCAGAGACACCTGAGAGAAGCAGAACATTAGATAGTGGAGTTGGGGTAAGGGACTCCAGCATATGCCTGGTTGAACTTGGTGACTATAGTGAAGAAGAAGACGACATTACAGATATTACTTCAGGGATCTTTGCCGACTTCAACCTCGACTATGCTGAGATAGAGGAGGAAGAGCTCAGCCCACAGAAGAAACCAGAGGCAGCTGGTGACTCTTTAGAAACCAACAACCTGCTTTCATCAATGGCAAGCCCCTTAAGCCCTGATCCCTTCAATATCCCAGTCCTGCCCAAATCCCTGGATAGCGGCTATGATACAGAGAACAACGAATCTCCGGAGTTTATTTTTAAAGAGCTTGGAGATCCCCTGGGTGGTGAGAGGAGCCCTAGACTGGGCGGAGAGTCCGAGCTCGTTTTGCAGGTGGGTTTAGGACAAAGGGTCTGCACTTCCACAAGCAACTCAGAGGTACAGTTAAAAAGTTTGACTGAGAAGAACCCCTACAGGGACTCAGCCTATTTTTCTGACTATGATGAGAGGAGTCCTCAAGAGGACGGCAGTAAGTTCTTTGCAGGTCCAAATAACTGTCACCCCCTTGCTGAGAAACCGATCTTTTTAGGAAATAATCATGCTGTAGAAAAGAAGTTTACCAATGGGGAAACTTTAACAAATCTGAGACACATCAAAAGTTGTGTTTTGGTGAATCTCTCAGAGGCTGACAATAGTTCACCCCATTCTCTTCCCACCCCTGGGTTGTCTATGCTGTCACCGTTTCCTCCACAGATGGGTGGCTGCCTGACCAAAGAGTCTGCCCCTGCAGATGATGATCTTGGGTTGGAGACAGAGCACTCAGGAGACGAACCTTCCACAGAGCTTAACCCCTCCACTGGATCTGACCCCAGTTCCACTGTTCAAGATGCCCAGGAAGAGGGGAGCAGGAGAGAAGAAGACTGCCCCAATTCCCAGTCATTGCATACTGTCTCCACCTTAACCAACAACGACAATGACGAGTCCCCCACAGAAAATGAAAATGGTGACGGATCCACAGAGGAGGAGGAGCTACCTGAATTCAATCATGTCAATGAGGAGACAGACGACAGAAGGGATGGTGCGAGAATAAATGAGGAAGAATTTGAGGACATAGATGCAGAGGAATGTGACTCACAAGACAGTTTGCGTGAAGAATCCAATGGTCCTCTTGACCTGTCCACTTCCTCATCATTGCTGGAGCTTTGTGGAGAGGATGTAAGAGCTCCACTGGAGGAGGCCGAGGATGAAGATGACTCAGATGATAGCGAGTCTGATGAAGAGCTGAGGACCTACAACATTCAAGATGAAGACAGCGAGGAGAGTGAGGAGGATTTCACCACAGTGCCGGTGGTGGTGAGTGACTGCAGCAGGGCTAGACACCTCCGCAGCCTACTGAAGATGCCCAGCCTGCTCACCGAGTCCTTCTGCGAGGAGTTGGAGAGGAAGAAAAAAGCTGTTTCTTTTTTTGATGACGTCACGGTGTTCCTTTTTGACCAGGTACAACATTTTAATAGGTCAATGTTGTACAAACTGGGGAGATTATTATATTAGATTAAATCACCTAATTGGTTTTTATGCCTTCCAGGAGAGCCCCACAGGAGAGCTGGCCGACTATTCCTTCTCAACAGAAGTAGAGTCCAGCGGGGAGGAAACATCAGAGACAAAAAACTTTGACCAGCAGCCCCAACCTGATCCTGAACTTGAAGCTCAGTCATGTGACTCACTCTGTGTTTCTAAGCAAACAGATGGAAACAAATCAGAAGAGGGTGAGTTGCAATATGTTACAAAGAATGATTTTTTCTCACTGCATTTAACAAAGTGATTATGACTTTTTGTGTGCATTTAGGTGGGAACTGCGAATTGGAAGATGACCTGCCCTTTGAGCCCTGTCCATCTTCACCTGTCACCACACTTGAGCCCGCGTTAACACCCACTTCTCTCTCCAACAGTCCCGAGGCACCTAAACCAGCCGCTGTAGCGCTCAATCGTTTTATGGTGTCACGATTCTCTATCACACATGTTTGCGACTCCCATATGAGCTCAGCAACAGGTAAAAATGACTTGTAGTCCAACTAGTTTCTCTAAAATTGTGACTCTCTGCAAAATGCCACCTTAGTTTAAAATACTGATGTACTTTGTGTGGGTATTGAAAGATGGCTTCCATTGTAATGTTGCAAGTAAAGATCTACATGCAGCTAATATAAACAGTTGAAAGACTAGGTGAATTTAAAGATTCATAAAATCTAAATATTTAAGTGCTACAATATTTGCAGGGATGTGGCTTATTACACGTTTGGCACAAAGAAAAAGTAGATCTAGGGCATCCCAGGTTAATTTCTTCTATTGTGACGTTGGTAAATAAATAAATATAATATTTTTACCTCCTATTTCCAATTTCTTGTGTCCCACAGGGAACAGTGACAATAATCCAAAAGACTGAGAGTGCCCTGCCACCACGATGAGAGAAGGTCGATTCCAGGACCTTCTCAACACAGAAAAAGCAGCATTATTATATCTAGATGTTTTACAGAGTTTTATTTTTTAATCGACCTTTGGGGCATCTGACCCTGGTGACCCTTTATGAGACAGTGCCTCATATTGTAGTGAAGTACCCCGAATGATTTGCACACTATTATTATTATTTTATTTATTTTTTATGAAGAAAGAGCAATAGCTGCATGGATGGCAACCTGAAGTGGATACAAAGTGATGTCTGCAGAAATAAAAATGTTAGTTTTGACATACAGTATTTATTTGCTAAATGCGGCATCAATTCCTTTTCGTGACCTTAAAGTTCTTTTAATTTGTGAATTATAAAAATAATCTCCCCAAAAAAGGGGGAAAAAAAGTGAAATGACAGACATAGCTGCTCCTCTCATTGGCTGCCTTTGTCCATCTGCTTACCATCTGGCATTTTCTGGCAACTTAAGACTGTTACGGCTATCATTGTTGGTGCCAGAAAACAGTACAGTGCTTGATGATTGTTACATAAGAAACTACAATGGATTTTCAAACAAAATATTTGACTTCAATGAAAAGTTATGGCTGGTGATGACGGTGGTGCTAGAGGATGCTTCATCCTAATTTGTCACTTTATCCAAGTTGCATCCAAATCGCTATTGTGGGATGTTGTGGATTTAATGTTAATGGCAACATAACACAGAAAACCAAGATGTTACCACTACCATATCCTCCACCACTCACTCTAGTTAATGACAACCCACGGCTCTCCACACCTTTCTGAAACACTTGTGTTCCCCACGTTGCTCTTCATGTCCACATTCTGAAACGATTCAGCTGAACGATGAGATTTCCCCCATTAGTGTCCACGTGCCGGCTATAGATTTAGTTTTATTTAAAATACATTTGATCGTCACTAGAATGACTTTAAAAGGGACAGAGCTGTGTCACACTGTTGAGTGCTGTCAGTATCGACATGCCAGTTATAAATGTTGAATGTCAGTTGTCATTTTCGAGCATCTTTTCTACATATAGGTCTTGGTCATGGTCTCATCCATTATGCATCTGTTACGTTAGTGCTGAATGAACAGAGTATGAGGTGATAAGGGGAAAAAAAAAAGAGACATTCAAAATAGGACAATTGTACGAATCCTATATCAACATGTAGCAGGTAGCTTGACTTGAATTACTACTGCTGTATCGGCAGCTCACTCCCCCCTCTCTATCCTCCTGTAGCTCCAAGTGCCAATTCAGTTTCCTCTTTCCTTGCCTTTGAAGTTCTGCAAGAAGAGAAAACATTGCTAGTATTTTTGTATAGAGAATTTGAAGAAGATGCAATCCAGGATGATAGTCTCTCAAATTTGCCAAAGAGATATTTCAAAGCCCATTGGCTAAAGTGGCAGACGCCTTTGGAGAAGGTGAGGTGGGTTGTTCTATGCACCGGTAGTAACATCATTGCTGTTTCCATTCATCCCTCACTCACGGCTGTTGTACTATCCAAAACAAATAAATCCAAATACTTTTTCCCCCTCTTGTGTCTGTGATATATTTATCTGCATTGATGTCAACATGTGCAAAACAAACAAAACACAACACGTAAAAGTATGAAGTCTGTGCGCATACGGATTTATTTTGGACAAGTTCATTTACATGCATGGTCTGCACAGTACATATATAATACAAACAGGGACACATGGATGAGGTGAGAGCTATATAAAAGTTTAAAAAATGCATTTGAAACTGGATTCTCAAATGAGCTATGTAGTAAAAGCATGACCGTAGTTTTCAGTGGAAACGACTCATCCACAAAAAAAAACCTTTTTGTTATGTAACAGTTTATTTCCTGGGGTCTAAGAGTCATTTCAGCTCATTCACACAACACATTCTTACTTTTTCAACCACACTTTAAGCACTACCCCATATTGTAAAAAACAAAAAACATGCCTCTAATCTTGTATCCCAGGTAAGTGTACTGTAAAATACTGAGAACAAATGATTAAAGCTATGATAATACTGT
>VUQR01022804.1:0-10310 GCA_015108515.1 Hemichromis elongatus | reverse complement strand
ATAAGGCCACACACTTGAAATCCTTTAAATTAAAAAAAAAAAAAAAAATTGATAGTGTACTTTATAATCCGGTGCACCTTATGTATGAGTTCTGGTTGTGCTTACTGACCTTGAACCAATTTTATGTGGTACACTGTCAAAATATGTTTTAGTATGACTTTGGTAAGCTATGAAGTCGAACCGCTTGATGGATTGTCGGAGCATTACAGCTACCATAGTCAGGAGCCTCGCAGAGTAATCTGGGTCCAAAACTCCATCCGCTTTAGGTCCCAAAATCAAACGAACACTGCAGCATCACTGAGAGTTAAAAACTGTCTAAATTCTTTTATTACCAGGTGTAACAAGTTTAACATCCAGGCATCCATGAAAACAGAATTTAATACATTTAACGGAGTTAGAAGTTAGCAGGAAGTTAGCTCGCTAGTTTCCACCTAAACATGATATACTATGTTCTGACTGAGAGATTTCTGAAAACATTAAAACGTACAGCTCTGCTATCACTTCCAACATAAATGAAGACAGAAAACTAAACAGCAGTAACATTTGTATGGTTATTGAAGTTGGGTTAGCGGGTATATGATATTGTGCTACATGATCGCTAGTGACACAGCTATGTTAGCATAACATAAACAGTGAAGCTGGAGGATGAACGCTAACTTTTTCCACTCAATAAAAGTTAACGTGAGGGTTCCTGATGGTTAGAGAAAAATGCAATCGCATGGCAGGATGCTGTACGAGGTTAGTCGTTATTATACTGCAACAACATGGAGAATTCAACATTAATGAATCAATGGTATGGAAGTGGAGGAAGCAAGAAGAATGAATTGAGTAAAGTTGGACATATCTGACTGTTTTGTTTCGCTTAATGCGCCTTATAATCCGGTGCACCTTATGGTCCAGAAAATACGGTAGATTTTTAATCAGTGACTAAGAAGTTTACAAAGAACTCTAAAACTAAATAATGTAACAGAAAAAAAAGTACTTTCTTTAAAAACTATTTGAAAAAATCACACTTCATGTACTAAACGGTACCAAACAAGCCATTATTGTGAGACTATACTGTGTGGGAGCTTTGCCTTTATGAGTGCGTCTCATTTTCTAGGTCACACAGCCTTTCTGCAGCGCTGCAGAAACTAGAGCAAAGGTCCAGAGCTCCCTCCAGACTCTGCACCCTCGGCATAAGAGACTGCGGGAGCCGGATCCCTACACAGTAAGTCTCAGTACAAGCAGTACTGAATGCAACAGTACAGACCAACTTAATTTTTGCGTCTTAGTGAAGGATTAACTCTCACAGATTGCCTTAAAAAATGAAAGATTTCTTTAACTATGCCTGTGACTTTGTCTTCCACTAGGTGGCACTCTCAGAGAAACTCCACGACATGGTCAATAAGATCCAAAAAGGAAGCAGCAACAACACCAGCTTTCTTTTAGCCAACTAAAGAGAATCGGGTGTTTTCTAATTTGCCTCACAGAAGTTCTTATATTTATAGAGCGTGGTGTGACTGAACCATTACAGTGGGGACACTCTGCAAGTACAGGAAACAACAGCTGCTGTGTCGCTGGTGTTATTCAGATCAAACAAATGTTTTAAAATAAAGATTAAAATAAAGGTGTTGAGTGCAAAGAAAGCCCATCAGGGTTAAACAGACCTTTTAGACATATCCTTACAGTTATGTTTTCTACATTTGGAAACTTTCAACAGTAAACGTCCAAGAACTCTCAAACAGGAGCCCACTGTTAAACAGTTTAACTGGTAAATGTTAGAAACTAAAAAACAAAAATTGAAACCTGGCAGTGCATTGATTTTTTTTTTTTTTTCATTTGAATAATGGTCTAATCTTGGGACTAAGACTCAGGTTAGTGTATTTTTTAAATAAATCTGTACCTTTCGACCCTTTGATCGTGCTTTTGAAAAAGTGGAAGTAATTACAGGTTATTATTTTAGTTCTTGTCAAAGATTATGATTTTGTCTGACAGTTTATAAGCTAAGGAAGTTTGAACCTGAAGTATTTGTGATTTCTTATCCTTAACATTTTTATGTAGGTGAGACAACACAGGATGGAAACACAGTTTTAAGGGTTGTCTTTCACATTAGTTGAGAGAAAATCTCCAGATTTGAGATTAAGTGTCCTTTGTCTAATGATATTAATGTAAAATGATTCACTATAAAATTCAATAATTCTTGCAATGCAAAACGTTAGCTTTATATTATTAATCAATGGGGGGCGGGGTCTTTGAAATTCTTACAGATAAGTTGTATTTAACAATAAAATGTCATTTTCAATAACAAAGACTGTTTTTCTGTGAGCAAGAAATCCCCACTTCACTCCACTATTTACATCCCTGAACTTTCCTGCTGTGTTACTGCCCATATTATAACACTTATTGTCTTTTTTTTTTAACCAATGAATGTATTGATTGGCACTGAGTGCTTGATTTATGGAACACTTTTACCTAATGTGGCTTTTTCTGGGCTCTTAATGGGAAAATAAAATGACACAATGTGTTTTTTGTTTTTTATCAAATATTCACATTTATGTTTAGAAAAAGGATGCTCAACTCAAACATAAAAATGTAACAAAAACAGTTGTAAACCAAACATGATATTCTTTATGTTAGTAATCAACAAGCCCATTTATGTAGTGATATCTGATAGTAATAAAAACCTATTCACAACTAACGTGTCTTCTTATCGTCCAATGGAATGACTCAGTAAAAGATAAACGGATGCTTGTGTTAAATCCACAGGGGAAAAAAAGTAATAATGCTCTGTATAAGTAATTGGACTCATGTGTAACTTATTTCTTTCAGCTGTTTTTTTGATAGTATCTGTGTTTCTGTCCAGTGATGGTAAAGAAACTGATAATGAAAGCCACTTCAAGGACTCCAGCCGTTTCCAAGTGTTCTTCTCATTTACCTAAAAAACAAAATGCCACTAAAACAGTATTCAGTCATAATAACAACTTTACGTTCATTTGAACAACATGCTTTTTTGCAGTCACATGGAGACAGAGTGTAATGGTGCTGCTCTTAGATTAATTGTAAAGTTTAACCGTTAGGTGATTAACTGAATGCTCACCATCCTTCTTTACTCTGCTTCACTCTGAAAACTGTTGGCTACTATTCTCTACATCCCACCCCCCAAACCCCCTTTCTTTACTGCTGCAGGACATGTGAGACGAGTTCTCTTGAATTCTGATTGGCTGCCTGCTGACCAGTGGTAGTAGAACTGCAGATACACCCAGTGGACATATGGAGCTGATTAAACACAGAGAGGCAGTGATATCATCCATGACTGTCTCAGCGGTGGATCAGTCCACACTCTAACAGCCTCAGGGAGTCCTGCTAATGCACATAACTGAACTTTAGTCTACTTCACAACATAAATAATGGTCAGTAGTGGGGGAGTTATTCCTTTAGTTACGGCGATCAGAGGGCACAAATCCTCTACCCAAAATATCAAAAATGCTTTTAAGCTATCCTGAATTTCTTTATATTTTGCCAGGAAAATGGGAAATAGGTGATCTATTGAAACATGCAAACATAGAGAGTATGCAGTATATAAAGCAAAAACAGAGTTTGTGCTGTTCTATAGCTTGGAAGTCTGTAAGGCATGACCACCTTTACTCTTTAACACAGCCGGAGCACTCTTAGGCAGGCTCTCTTGTAATTTGTAAATGTATTCTTCAGGAATAGTTCTCCAGGCTTCTTGAAAGACATTCAAGCTCTTCTTCGGATGTTGGCTGCCTTTTGTTCTGTTCTCTGCCAAGATGATCCCACACTGCTTCAATAATGCTGGGGTCTGGACTCTGAAGAGGCCAGTCCATGGACTGGCCATGACATGTTTTCCTCTCCTGTTCTGTTCTTACTGGTTTGACGGTGTTTTGGGATCATTGTCATGATGAAAAACTTTCTATTTTTTGTGTTCATGATGTCATCAATTTTTAGCAATTTTCTTGCGTGTGTTTTATGTCTTTTTTTTTTGTATTTGTGTAAAGAAATGGGAACAAATGATGTGTTTTTGCCTCTGGCTGCTAGTAACGAAGTGTCTAAAGCTAACATTTTTAAATGGCTTCTTTGCTAAGTTGTCTATTACCTGTAGACAACACACTGACATGTTGCTTGTGTCATCCAGGTTATTACAGTTAAACGTGGACTTTTTCACCTTTTAAAAGAATAAAACTTCAAAAACACAAAACTTTAAAACTCTTTCACGAACTATAAATCACAATTAAAGCGTAGCTCACAGCACAGAAGCTTACAGAACGTGTTAACACAGGAAAAACTAGCTTACAGTTTTTAGACGATTGTGGTTGTTGAGCTCTGATATTCAAAATGTAGCGAGCCTACTCTGGAAACAAAATTGCATTCAAATTAAAAAGTCAAAACGAAATACAAAAAACACAAAACAACTCTGAGTCAGGTGCCTTTTTATGCTTGGCTGATAGGTCAGTGGTAAGTGACGTAAAAAACAAAAGAACATTTCTTCTAAGGGAGACAAATAAAGATTTATTTTTTTTACCTGTTAACTGGAACATTTTTTATAGTTATGTAATCGACATAGCCATGCTGTGTAGACTCTCAGATTTCATTTGATGGTATCCACATTCAAATTGGATGAAGTGTTTAGGAGTTTCAGCTCCTTTACATGTTTTACCCCCCTTTTTTAAAGGCACCAAAAGTAATTGGACAGGAAACTCAAAGACGATTTCATGAGCAAGTGTGGTCAATTTGTTAATTTCATCATTATCAGTTAAGCAGATAAAAGGCCTGTTTACACGTGTTGATTCGAGGTGTGGTGTTTTCATTTGGAAGATCTTGCTGTGAACAGGCAACATGCGATTAAAGGAGATCTCGGTGCAGGTGAAAGAAGCCATCCTTAAGCTGTGGGAAAAAAACCAAAAAAACCCCCAAACATCTGAGAAATTGCTCCACTATTACCAGTGGCAAAAACTACAGCGGATGATCAGAATGGACTGATAAGCCACTACAATTACACCTCCCAGAATTGAAAGACAAACTTGCTGAAGGGTCTTTTCTGTAACATGTTGGTCAAAGAATCTGTCAAAATGCTCCCAAAAAAATGTCCCCCTTATTAACAGTAGTAGTTTAAAATGATTATATTTCAAATGTTCTAGAAATATAAATTTCAGCTAAGACAGAAAAACAAAACAAACCAAACAAAAAGAACAACCTTTAGCGAGCTCACCAGTCGCGTAAAACCTTTGATTTACTGCTACTGGCTGACACGTCAGTGACCTTTGCAATTTGAACTGCACTTAACCTCCTGACATGCCCAGTTACCCGCGGAGTCCACTGAGCTGTCGCTGCAGAAAACGCTTTCACCTGCACATCTCATGGAGGCCGGCGGAGGTCGCTCTGTTCTCTGGCTTCTCTCCCTCTCTGGCTGTCCCTGCGACTCTCCCTCTACTCCCCTCATCTTCCCTCAGATACAGTACAGCAGCTCACAAAGGAGGAGGCAAAAAAAAAAAAAAAAAAAAAAAGTCGGATCAAGCTTTTCCGGTCTGGTAGCCCTAATTTCCTCTCAGGACCTCTGGCGTTGGAGCTGAGCAGACGCACAGATTCAGAAACAGAGAGCGACATACTGGGAAAGGAGCAGCAGGGAGGATCTGGTGAAACTGGCACAGCCTCGCACCGGTCTCGAAGGGTTTTCTGCCACGGGTGACTGCATCCTGTGCGCTGGGTGAGGAGGAACGGAGAGCGAGAGGGGAGCAGAATGCTTCGGCAGATGGGAGCGCTCCCGAGTCTCGTCGCGGCCGCTCCGTGCTCTCCCATCCGCGCGTCTCTTCGTCTCCGTGAAGCCGCCACATAGCGGCCGCCGTGCCCGTCCTCCTCTCCGCCGCCCCTGCTGCAGCCACCTTCGGGTATATTTGCCCGGCTCGTCATTATATAACCCGGCGTCTTTGTCGCCAGCTCTGACTTGATTCTCTTAAAGCCAGCAGTGAGGGGATCCACGTCTTGATTACCGGCCCGGCAGCGAGAGCAGCGACGAGGCGTCCAAGCAGGATTTAAAGCCGGGATCATCACGCTGTCCTGGACTAAATGACTAGCAGGGTGGAAACCTGAGTCTAGCGGTGATGAGAACTCACCCCGAGTGGATTTCACTGGTGTGCTGCCAGAAGCATCTGGAAAGGATAACGCAGGAATACACTCCCCCCTCCAGAGTACTAGAGGATAGTTCGCATCTCAGACGGTTCAGTGTTTGAGTTGTGCAGCTGCTGACTGATGTCTTTTGGCTTGTTTTATTAGGGAATAGTTTTAATCACTCTGGCTGCCCCAACTGACACAGTTCATAACCAGATTTCCTCCTGACTCCAGTGGGCTTGAACATGTTGGATACCCTCAGTCCTTGATGCATGCAAATAGCGACTGAGGGTTAAGCATTCTATCCAGCAAATCACAACAGATAAGGGATCCAGCAAGGTTTACTTTTAGCTATGCAGTGAAGATGTGTGCAGCCAGGTTCAGTGGCTGCCTCAATGGCTGTGCTGAGGAGGCCCCCGGTAGTGTTGCGGGGGCTGCTGGTTCAGTCATGGTCTCCCGGATGCTGGACTGGTCGGAGGCAGGTGCCCGCATCCTCCACAGCCTGGAAATGGGCACAGTGATGACCGTCTTCTATCAGAAAAAGTCTCAGCGCCCCGAGAGGAGAACGTTCCAGATAAGGCAGGACACGAGGCAGATAGTGTGGAGCAGAAACCCAGACAAAATAGAAGGAGAGAGTAAGTATAAAAGGGGGCATGGAGATCTGGGCTTCCCCGGCCTGTGAAATGTTTAAAATCAGTCATTCATGTTGGAAAGTCAAACAGTTCTTTTAAACTAGCAGCAGTGAAGCAGTTGTGCTTTTAAGGCTAATCCAGTGTTTGTGTTTGCCGAGTTTAAACCAGCCCTCAAAACACAAACATGTAAACATCCTCCTCGCATTTATAACGTGCAGGGGTTTGTTTGAGTCAAACGAAGAGTCAACCTGGTCGAGCCTTTCCATCTTGGAGCTGTTCTGAAACAAGACCACAGATTCAGACAGCAGCGCTCCATAAAACAACCTGAAGAACCAATCCCATAAACTTATAGGTTTGGTCTACATCACAGGTGTCGAACTCCAGTCCTCAGGGCCGGTGTCCTGAAACCTTTCCATGTGTCCCTGCTGCAAAACACCTGGATAAAATTAGTAGATCATTATCTAAACTCTGTGGAGCTTGACTGCTTGCTGAGGTGGCAGTTCAGCCATTTGATTCATGTTACAGCAGCTCGTGAATGAATGAATGAATGAATGAATGTGGTGCAATAATAGCACTTTTAGAAGTACATTTTTCAAAAAAACCCTTAAATTTAGTTCGACACACCTGGTCTACATGGTCAGAGCTGCTAATTATTAGGCATCTAAATATAATGTTATTTATGTGGACTCTTTAAACTCATTGTGAAAGTCTCTACTGCTGTTTTGCTACCACTGTGCTTGTTTTTCTTCCTCCCCTCACTGTTTTGTGTCTGGTTTATGTTGATACCTGGCTTTCCCCCCCCCCCTCCTTAAGGCAGTAAATGAGAAAAATATTCTTTTTAAAAATCATCATCACTTGTTTAAGATTAGGTTATCAAAAAAAAATCCAATATTCTGATGTTCCACTTCAGTCTTTACCTGAAAAACTTCAAAACGGTTCGAAACAGTCTCATATAGACCCAGCGCCGAATCCAGACATGAGATCTAACCCACCTGTTACATTAAAAGCAGAAATGAAAGGTAGTGAATCAGAAGAAAGTTAACTTAAACAAATAAGATCTAAAGCTTGTTTCAGATTGTGAGACTGGAAATCAGCATAATAGATCCAGTTTAAACAGAACAGCTATCTCCAGGCTTGCATGCTTTAACCGAGCGTTAATCTGCTCAACATGGCTAACTAGCATAAGCAACATGAGCACATGGCTAATTAGCCGGTCAACACATAATATACATGATCAGAGTTATTTCCTTAACCCTGTTTCCTTTTATTTATTTACAGTCATCCTATTAAAAAATGAAGTCTTAATAAAAATGTTAAACAGTTAAACTTTCTAGATCTGTATAAAGCGTCCTCACATGCTCCTAGTTTATGTGCATGTTCATATGCTCCCCAACTTGCTGCACTTATACAAGAGTTCTGTATCCTGATATTAAGTAATGAGAACTCAACAGCAGGGCTGTGGATCATGTGTTTGATGACCTGAAGCTGAGGCAGCAGCACAGGAAGGGCTTCTGTCTTGAACCGTCACACCCATGTTCACAGACTCTTCGAGCAACTACAAAGATACATAGAGTGACTGCATGGAGACATCTGCGCATGTGACGAAGTTTTGCACAGGTCCCATGACAAACTTACGATTCACACAAATGAGTGTTAATGGCTGCATTTATGCTATATTTAGGAGTTAAATAAGGGAGAATAATAGATCCCACTTTTCCCCCCTCACACAGTACAGCCTCTGTCTGCTTTAGGGCTATAAAAGGTGGGTAAATCTAGAGAAAATCTCATACTTGGCAACGGCGACGTGAACTGCAAAGTGATGAATCGCTGCTGTAAATAAGGGATGGCAGGCATACGGAGAATTCTCTTAATTAAAAAATAGAATCGATGTCTAATATATAGAAAAAGAATATATCCAACAAACAAATATCCAAATACATACAGTGATTACAAAGTCATGAAAAAGCATTATAAACATGCAAAAACAAACTACAGCCAGCAAAATAACAATAATTGGTTGTCTGGCTTTCTGTAGAAGAGAAATAGTAGAAATTTATGTGATTTTAAATATTTGTGCTCAAATATTTTTAACTATTAAGAATGATACATTCATACAGTATGTGACGGCACTGTTTTCCACCAATCACATGCACAGATTGTGTATTAGAACATGTTGAAGTATGAGCCAACGATTAGGTGTCAGGGAAACATGCTGACAAGCAGAGAAACAGAGCACCAAAGTCTGCTTCCTCGGGTTTCAATGTTGCATTTTTGCAGGCGCCGTGGTCAATACACACCTGTCCTAAATCATACTCTGCTTTAATGCCCTAAGCAGTCGTCCATCCATCCATTTTTTAAATACAGTATACCAGCTGTGACCCTCTAACATACAGTTTAATGAGTTTAGTGAGGGCCTTGTACTAAGATGGTGCAGATTTACAAAAATTACACATTTTGTTGCTTTTTTGTCAGCCAGTCTCAGTTTCTTTGCCCATAAATGCACTGTGGATAAAGAAAGTGAGGTTTTACAAAGCAAACGACACAAATATTGTCTCTTACAACTATATTTGCAAATTTACACACAACCTGTGTGTTTTTTGTGTGGTTGTGTGCCAGCATGTTGTGTGTACAGCACTTCACTGGTGGGCAAAGAAGCTAACACCAACTTCAAAGTAAATGTGGACAAATCTGGCTTTATAGGCTCAGACAAAGTGTTTATTCCAATTTCTTCTGATTTTAAACTAAATTTGTCCAGTTTTACGCTCTAATTTAAATTCCTTATAAAGGTCCCGTATTTAACAATATTAAGAGCATTTTAGAGCTTTAAAGTTTATTTTCTCGTATAGCTCACGGCTCTGTAGCTGTCCTTTCGGGGCTTTTGAGCTATGAGTTTTCCTCTGTAGGCTCTGGAGGAAAACCAGACCTTCTGATGTGGTTAAAAGCTCAGGAAAAAGGCCTTGTTTTGCTGGTGATGCAGAAAGCTCTTAGAGCTGGATGCTGCTTAAGCTTGGAGGAAAAACAATATATGGCTGTTGCCCATAGTGTCGGGATGTCTCCCATCCCGACACCGTGACAGGGCCCTGAGAGGACAGACGGATCACGACCCTTTGACCTCTGTTTCCTCCAAGTCAGCCTGC
This sequence comes from Hemichromis elongatus, assembly GCA_015108515.1. Classification (NCBI taxonomy): domain Eukaryota; kingdom Metazoa; phylum Chordata; class Actinopteri; order Cichliformes; family Cichlidae; genus Hemichromis; species Hemichromis elongatus. Next base: position 436 of record VUQR01022804.1, on the reverse strand, counting down.
CCGTCACTCTCAGCACACATGCTGCTGTGGCATGGATCTTTGGCTAGCTTTAACTTCTCTGCCGGCTGCCACACCTCCTGACTGACAGACTGGCGGGTTTTGGGTTTAGACGACTGAGGCAGCCTGTTGGAGTGGAGTCAAGTGGCAGTGGTAAACTTAAAGCAGCGGCTGTTGTTGGGCTGTTGATTCGTCCTGTCTGGGGTGTGGATGCTATTGTCTACGTCCTGGATTTTGTGGCCTGGGGGTGGATTTGTTACAGATTTTGTTAGCACTGAAAAAACTTATGGTATTCACAACTGGCATGATAGAGTTTCCTTCTGCCTGCCATGTGTTATTCTAACTCTAGCAATCCTTTAGAGGAGATGCATCACCCGGACAACCAAGAAAACCGAGGTTTAAAATAGGTGTCAGGTGTTGGAGTTTGATCCAAGCCATG
>VUQR01022803.1:22010-57368 GCA_015108515.1 Hemichromis elongatus | reverse complement strand
CCTCAGAGAAACCTCGAAAAGTTTCACATTCTGGTTGTCTCCTTAATCTTTAAATTTGGTTGTAAACAGACAGTAAGGAAATGGTACCGCTGGCTGGCTAGCTTGGTTAGAAAGGTGCATTTAGCTAGCATTAAGGAACTTTGAGGTTTTAGTTCTGTATTCTGTATTAGTTAGTACTCCCTAGTGTATCTGGGTTTTTATTATTTAAATGTATAAATATCTTGAGTATCCCTATGTTAGGTTTCCTCTTTTCTCCCTAGTCATGTCCCCATGTCTCTCTGGTCTCTCTGTGTTCTGTCTCTGTGAATAAGTTAGGAATAATAATGTCCTGGTGTTTTCTCCCATTCTGTTCCCATTTTCATCTACTTTTTGTATCCCCAGTCTCTCATGTCTTCATGTCTGTTTCTCCCCAGTCTCAGTGTCAGGTTCACGTGTCTTGGTCTGAGCCTCAGTGTATATTACTTCCTGTTTTTGTTTTATAGTCTTCTGTCTTGTGTATGTGATGCTCGATTTTGCTTCCCCTGTCTCATTAGTTATGATTCAGTTCAGCTGTGTTCCCTTGCGTCTCCACTTTCCTTGATCACCTTCTTTTGTGAATGATTGTAGTGTTTGTCTATCTGTTAGTTCAGCTTGTAGTCGGTTTGTGAGTCTTGTCTTTTTCATGCTCTTGTATAGTTCTACTTTTGTTTTTGTCTGCATTTAATTGAAGCCGAGATACTGAGTTACATCGGTCTGCTGAGTCGTGCATCTGGGTGCACACCTTGTTTGCTACACACTACATACCATTGACACTACGTGACAATGTGAGTACATAGAGACTAACTCATTTTGGAAGCCATCCAGGAGTAGCCGTTTCTTTAACCTTTCAAAACAAAGACTCCAACAGTCACATACACTCAATGCTGTGATAGTCCAGCTATGTGCTTCAAGTAATTATCATCATTTGAGCACTACATGGCTTTAGTTTTTTGACCTAGATTATAGATTCTGGTCTTATTCTAGCTGCTGCACGTGTGAGATGTCCTCTGAAGAAGAGTACAATTTTTTTTATCCTTCCTAAATGATAGATAGAAATCAAGCTACAAGAGCACTCCAAGGTCTGGGGAGGTTGGGGTGGATCAACGGGTAAATTTTAAACAATAATATTTTAACATGATTTTTATGCTTTTTCTGATTCCAGCACACAGCTAATCTTAAACAAATACCCTTAGTTTAGTGAAGGGATTTTACCTTGAACTGTGTCATATTGGTATTAGAAAAAAGAACCCATCCCACCCATTTGCATCCACTTCACTAGAACTCATATTTGCACTTAAGGAAAAGTGGCCAGGTTGTAGCCCATGTGTTCCTATTCTAAACACAAACATTTCATAATCCTCCTGAATATTTTTATACGCTGTGGTAGGCTGCATGTATGTTCATACATATTAGCAGCTTGTTGGGACTTTGTTTCTCAGGGCTGAATCCCCACGCTGAGGCTCAAGAGACATTACACAAGACAAAATTGTTCATTGGACGCGACAAGTATTCTCACCGAGCTGCAGAACGATGCCTGACAGCCTCACACACCTCATCAAGTATTTAATGCAAACTATGTTTCATGCATGGCTGTCTGCGTGTGCTGGGCACTGACGGAAGACAGCAGTACATCCTCTCTCTCTATCTCTCAGACACACACACACACACAGATGAGGCCTCCAGAGTTCAGCTGGCTCTGTCCATCGCCATCGGCAGTCAGCCTTTGTGCATATTGTTAGACACTAAGGTGTTTAAAGAGCAGAGGACATAGATTGATAGGATGGCAGCTGAAAATTGAGTCAAAGTGAGTGACAGTTCAGTTGTAAACTAATAGGAAATTAATCAGGTTTTTTTTAAAAACATTTTTGCTTCATTAAAGGAAGGACTAGTCATTTAAATTTGAACCGTCAATGTCACTTAGTGGCTGCTGCTTTATCAGAGGACAGATAAACACAGAAAACTTTCCAAAACGCCCCAGTTTTGACCCAGGTGACAGTTTTGCTTGTTGGCGCTCTCACACAGTAAGACACAGCAAGAGCTGGACGGTGTCAAAGCTCCACAGCACACATGTGGGACGTTGGACCTGAAACCTCCTTTGGACACAGGTTCCTGAGATCACCTTTAATAATTTTTAAACAGAAATCAGTAGTAAGCGCAAATTCAACTTTGAGTTAGTCTAATAATTTCCCTTATTACTAAACTCTGGGATAATGGGAAATGCCAAAAGTAGACTTTCTGCTGCTGGTATCACTCTCCTGCTACATGACCTAGTTTGGGCCAAGCTTTATGTTTGTAGGTATGAATTAAAGCAGGAATGGTTGCCTGTCTTTCTGTATTAGCCCTGCAGTGGACTGACAGCCTCTTGCCCTATGACAGCTGGGATAGGCTCTGGCCTCACTGTCGGTTAAGAGAATGAATGGAAGAATGGCTTAGTTAGAATGATGAGAATAAATGCAGTACAATTTCATGTATCACATTATCTGTTTCAGCATAGTAGAATGCCCCAGAAAGAAGCCAAATGAAACGCACTGTAGTGGTTAGGTTGTACAGCTTCCCAGCCACAATTACTACAATTTAGAAGAAAAAAAAAACACTAAACACAGAGCTGACCTTTTTTTCATAGTTTTTTTTAAAGGTTTTGAAATGCTCGCAGTCACTGTGAGTGACTCCCAGTCATTTAAAGGACAGGTTAAACGTAGGATGTCAATTGCACAATCACGTGTGATGAAGTGGACAAGTGGACAGTCATTTCAGAGCCACTCCACACTGCTAAGAGGGCTGTGATTTGCATTGGCCTCTCTGCTGGCCTTGGTTTTTCCTTATTGTTTCCCGCTGAGCCAAATGTAAACTCAAAATGGCAAACATAATCAACTCCTCCAGGTGGTCTTATGAGTCATATGTTAGAAGTTCCCCTTCGCTTTAATCCAGCCCTTGATTAAAAGGTCCTCAACAGGAGCTCTGAATCCCACCTGCTCTTCACTGCTGGGGTCGATATATGAATTATTTAAATGTCCGCAGTCCCTTTTGCTTGGCTGGTCTCACATCCACGAGAAAGGGCGGTGACATTTTGCCTCATAACAGGACAGAGAAAGAAGAAAAAGAAGTTTTCATCCACCAACAGTAAACCAGACCACATTTCCACCCTGTGCCCAGGAACCAGTTTCAACACCTCTAATTAAGTCTGTGCTGTTCAGCAATAAGCCAAAATATCTGTTGTGATGGGGTCTTAAAAATCTACCTTTCTTCTTTGATTTAAAGTGTGTAAAACTCTTCCACACATGTGTGACAGCTGCTCAATTTTCACACTACAAAGCAATCAAAGACAAAGAATATAGGCTTGAGGACTGATTGCTAGATGCTAGTTTATTGATTAGGTTAGTGAGTGAGACAGGCTAACTCCAGCAGCCCTGTCCTCGACTTTGCTAGATTTTGGGGACTTTAGAAAAGGGATCGGCAACCGACTAGAATTTACTCAAGGCAGAATTATGCTGGCTAACCTCGTTATTATTCTTTCTCCTTTTAAAACACTCTCATCTTTATTCTTTATCACACTAAGATTTGAACACAAAGAAAACAGAGTAAAAACTGGCATAGTAAAACTTCTGTTGGTATGATATGAATCATGTCGTTCCCTGAGCGATGTGCTATGAAGGATTAAATCAAACGTTTGAAGATGCCAACACCACAGTGAAGATAGCAGCATTCCTTACATTCTAGTGTGAGCATGGACTGATTATAGTACCAGACCATCCAAGAAGTTCCTGCTTCAGGATTGGTGACTGAAATTCTTGCACTGTATTAGTTTGTTACAATGATGAATTCATATGAGTGTCTGTACATAGAGCTGTGAAATTTGTGAGGGCATGAAAGCTTTTTATAGTAATTGCTAGATTAAAAACAACAACAAGGTGGTATACACTCACTGCCCACTTTTTTTTGGTACACCTACCTAGTATTGGGCTGAACCCCCTTTTACTTTCTGAACTATCATCATAGATCACCTTTCATCACTCATCCAAGTGACTTCTTCATTCTCCATCTCCAACTGGGATGAGTAAAGTATCATTTCTCCCACTGAAAATGTTACATCCAGATGAACAGAATCAGCTTTCTGAGGTACCCTGAGGCCATTAAACCACCATCAGCAGCCCGAACCTTGACACAAGGCAGTTTGGATCCATGATTTCCTGTTGTTCACCAGATTCTGATCCTGCCATCTGAATGTAGCAGCAAAAACTGAGACTCATCAGACCAGCCGATGTTTTTTCATCCTCCCGTTGTCTATTTTGGGTGAGCCTGTGTGAGCTACAGTTGCAGTTTCCTGACCTGCTGCCTTCCCATCAGCTTGAAGCAGTATGGCCAGTGTCCTCTGACCTCTAGCATCAACAAGGCATTTTCACCCAGAGAACTGGAATCACTGGATATTTTCTCTTTTTTGTCCATTCTCTATAAACTCTAGGGATGGATAGATAGGGAAATCCCTGCAGATTATCAAATTTTGAAATACGTAGATCAGCCTGTCTGGCAGCAACAACCTTGCCACATCATTTAAATTACCTTTCCTGTCCTTTCTGATGCTCAGTTTGAACAGGTCATCTTGACCACATCTACACATCTACATGCCTACAGGCAAAGGGGTAGCTGCCAATACCTCCCAGAGTTTGTGTGTCCCAGGCAACAGGAACAAATAATGTCTAAGTGATTAAGTAACAAAGATCTGAAGCAGGCTGAGGGCTTCCCACGGTTAGGAAAAGTTACAGTCAGCAGGAGACACTTCAAACGCCTTGGACAAAGACACAGCCCTACCTGTGGCGTCCATGCAGTGTGAAAGACAATCAGAAACCTTTGTTCTGTGTTGAACTCATTTAGCAACATTAGATTTGGTGTGTGCATGTGCAGCAATGTAAACAATAAGAGATCAAGACAATGTTCAACGCTCAAGGTGTTGCAGTGGGAGGGATTCGAGTGTAAATCCATATTCAGCCAGTGGGGAATATGCATCAGGCCCAGCGGGGAGTTTCCTTTTAGGAAAGAAGAAATACAGTGTGATCCCCGCCTCCCGTTGAGTCTTCCAGTTTTGCTTTTACTCCTGGTGGGAACATATTTCAATACAAGTGTGGACAAGGATTCTTCTTGTCGAGTGGACTTACAGGCTTCTTCTGACCGTGAGCTGCTCCAAAACAGCGAGTCAATGATGGTTAAAAGCTGCAGAGCTCGCCTCAACTGCACACATGACTCCATTTTTTAACATCTTTGTGGTCGGAGCTGCATAATTTATGGCCTCAGCCAATGTTGCTGAACAGCTTGAAAGCTGGCTTACTCAACTGAAAGCCATGTTTGACAGTGACAAGTACTTTAACAAATCACTAACTGCATTTTATTTTTTGTAAAACTTTAAGGAAACTTAGAGAGAGGTGCAGACAGGGGTCAGCGTGGGTACAGTTACTGCAAAGTTAAACGAGACAAATTTTTTTGAAATTTCTTAGCGATTGTTTGTTTCTTTTTTTTTCAAAGTGATTTTAGGACCTCTGACATTTGACGCAAACAATGTATGAGTTGCTTTCCTTGAGTCAATTTTGCAGCACCCAGTATTCCGTAATGTATTAAAAATGAAGCCAGTTAAAAAAAAAGTGCTTTTAAACTTGCATTCTTTTTAATGGCCAGCAGGGGGAGACTACTCTGGGGGCCAAAAGAAGCCTGTGATTGAGGTGTAGGCTACCAAATGTGGATGTTTTTTATCATGATTATTTATATATGACTGGAACTAAATCACTAATATTCTTTCTCTTTCTTTTTCTTACCACTCCACAAAAGGTTTGTGTGAAGGGCTTATTCAACAAAAAATATTGCCAAAAGAAAGATTTTTGTCATTCTGCCATCAAATGTCAGGTTAACTGCAGTCAATGTGCATTTTAAAAAGAGCTCATGATCACCACTGAGGTATTGTGCTGCTCACTTGTTACTTGAAAATGTGTGGATCTAGATCCAGAAGTCGATCCACTTAGCAGAGTGTAATGGCTGAAAATGATATATGATTAGTAAGAGATTCTGAATAATCATGATGCCTTTTTGAAAGGTAAGGCAGGTAAATATAAGTGACAGCAACAGAGCTGCAGGTGAAGAAAAATTGAAGTGCCAAAAACTGCAGTTCCTCTAGTGGCCCCTTGAATCTGCATCCAAAAATCCCCGTATACTTCCACATTAAATTGTCCAAATCTAGAGAAGAAATAAACATGCTTACAGCCTGATACATAAAATAAGTTCAAGCCTTTTTCCCTCTTCATATGGCCTTTTTTCCCTAAGGCTAAACATTTGCATTATTAGGGGTCTGACTGACAGCTGGATGCCAACTGTAGCTGTCTGCTAGCAGCTGACGTCTTAGCACTCAACCCTCTCATCCCAATACGATTACTTCAAACTGTAAAAGAGCCAGCCAAAATGTTAAAACTCTGAAGCCTCACAAAGGGGCTTCACTAGTGGGTGACATCACAATAGCTCCTTCACTCTCTGATCCAACACACAGTTGTTCATTTGCTTGCATATTAGTGTCTTTCATGTAACCCAATGTCTGTCTGTCTGTCTGTCTGTGTTGATGTCAGTTTTCTTATCTAACTCTTGGCAAAGTGGCCAAAATGATTAAAATTTTTCCTTAAAATCAGGAAATAGAATAAGTACTAAAGTTATTTTCAATGGCCAAATTGTAGAAAACTTTTTTGTGCATTTTTAATAATTTGCATTATTGATTTTAATCTTTGGCTGGAGTTCATAATAAAAAAAAGCACTTACTATGTTGCTTTGTTTGCAGCATGTTGACTAGCTATCTGCATTTCTGCATCCAGGACATACAGCCCTTGTACTTGTACTATATTGTGCCTTTTTGGCATCTTGAGTTCATGATTTGATGCCACATAAACTGAATAAAAGTCAAGACGCTGCCCTCATCCCCATCTCACTGATCAAACTTAGATTAAATGACAGAAAGATGTCTCTCCGTCTGGGCGACAAATTATTGCTAAAACTTTATTTTTTCCCTCCTACCAAGCAGATGACACGAACAATAAATATTATTGCTGATGGTCATACTGATCTCTCACAAGGTCAGCCATGTCGTAAACAGGAGTGTTTGAAGAGATGCTAGATAAATTACAGGCTGGACTCTGACAAATGACTGTGTCACTGAGCTAATGAGTAAAGCAGCATGACATAAAATGAATGCTTCGAATAAAAAAGAGCCTCCAAAATGTTAAGACATGTTGTACATTTTATGCACACATATGCAGAAACTGTCATTTTCAGGGGGGAAGGGGAGATGGGTGTTGCAGAGGGGACAATGCCCAGCGGCGAGCACTTTCCCCCCGGGGAGGGCTGAGTGCTTCTCTCTCTCCCGCCTGGAGCTTCATCATTTATAGACGAGACAAAATAAAACAAACACAACAAAACGGCGTGAAGTCTGGGAGCTGTGGCTCACAGATACACACTCTCACGCGTTGAGAGGCTAGCAGAGATGCACACGGAGCAGAGTTTTGTCCAATTCCTTGTTGCTGCCTCCCAGCATCCCTCAGCCAGCAGCAGTCAGGTGGAAACCTTCTATTAGAGTACCAACAATGCCACACACCGTGCACGTGTGCAACCGGCTGTATGTAACATTAATGGTGTGATTAGCCAGGTTATTAAAGCTAAATTTACTCTAAATGCTCTGTGTCTATTTTTGCACCTGGAAGCGCCCTGATTAGCATACAGCTATTAGCATGAGCATAGCGTGATAGCTACTCTTTCTGTGAGTGAGTGAAAGAGAAGGAGGAGGTGAGACAGGGACTAGTTGTCATCAGTCATGAGTGACATTGCTTCACACAGTGCTTATTTCAGATTTATAGCTTCCTACCAAAGAGGCCATGTTGCTTTTGTTGCTCAAACTGAGCTGACTGACAGAGACTGTGGTGTCATTCAGACATCAGCTGTCAGCGTTCAGTCGAGCCAGTAGAAAGTCCACATCAAAGATGTGAAAGGAGCCGTTTATCCCGGACATTAAATAGTAGAGGCATTCGGTATTGGACAGATATAAGCTTGGAGGACTTGCAAAGACTCAGATAAAAAAAAAGAAAACATTAGTCAAATCTGCTGATCCAGAGAAATATAGCAAATATAGTGAGTCCAATTAAATAAGTAAGAAGATAGCATTCCGTATCACTACTAATCACAACATACAGTCTTGGATGAAATTCTTTCACTGTAGTGTGGCAGTGAAGCTTCAGTTAGATGTTTAAGTAAGTATGGTAGGTTTTTGCCCAACTGTGTTAAATTTACACTAATGTGAGAAAGAATACATTTTGTGTGCTGTTCTCAGTTTAGGATTGCAAAGTTGCATCTGAACAAACCACAAGAGTTCTGGAACAATGTTCTTTGGATAGATGAGACCAAAGTGCACATGGCTGGCCACAGCACCACAGTACCTGGGAACACTGCAGTCATCGGATCAAGCATAAACTCCTTTGTATACCAAAGTGTTGTAGAGTCAAGTGTGAAGCCATCTGGCCAGCAGGTAAAGCTTGGTCCAAACTGGGTCATGTAGCAGGATCCCAACAGCAGCAAATCTACAACAGAATATCTAAAAAAGAAAAGAATGAAACAGTGTGTTACAATGATCCAGTCCAAATCCAGACCTAAGCCTCTAAAATGTTGTGGCGGGACCTTAAGAGTGCTTTGTGTAATTGATATGAGGGACTTATAAAGTCATACATAACACAAATGCTTAGTTATTGCCGTTAAAGTTGGTTTTATAAGCTGCTGAATCACGGGATTCACTTAGTTTTTCACATTGTTGTGCTGTTTGTTCAGTTACCATGCATGCAAAATACCAGAGTTACCGCATTCACTTGTTTTTCAGTTAAAAGTAGAGTTCAGGTCAAACACCCTAAAGGTTTAACATGTCAGTGCTGTCATCGCCCAAAGTTAAAAAATGTCGAGAACGCTACCAGATGCAGTGATATACTAAAGGAGGACCTTTAAACGCTGCTTACTGTTGATCAGGTAACAATAGAGTTATTTTCAGACTATTATCTGGCTGACTTTGAAGACATTGGTTAGTGTTGATTTTTTTCTATATGGAGTCTTTAAAAAGTGAGAAGTGGTTACATAAGAAGACTGCATCTTGAATTGTCACATAACTATTCATGATCACATTCACATCTACAGCCAGTTTAGCATCACCAGTGCTAAACAAGCATGTCTTTGGACTGTGGGAGGAAGCCAGAGTACTGGGAGACAACCCACACAGACACACAGAAAACATGTCTGATGCTGGATTCCAACCCAGGACCTTCTTGCTGTTAATTGACAGTGCTAACCACTGCAGCACCGTGCTGCCATTTATAGTAATGTATACTAAGGTACAAGCAATATGATGTGTAGTGAAACAAATATGATTTTTCCAGAAAAGTAATTGGTAACGAGTAATGCTCATCCAAGACTGCACTTCCCGTTAGCTTTACTGTGCATTATAGGGTCTTTCAGCCCATCGTTTTCTGTTTTGGCACCAACTTTTACATTGATTCTGCTCTTATGTTGTTTTCCACAGCGGCCAGTTGCTTTGTAAAAATGCTCTAAGAAATCACTGCGCACCAATCAGAAGACCTAGTTAGCAACTACTTAGTGAGCATAGTGGAGCACTTCACATCTGATGACCGGCAGATGAGGCCTTATTAAATGAGTTATTACTCAACTGTAAAGCCTTAACGAATATTTACTGAACATAAGATGTAAGCAGTTATTAAGAGAGAACCACAATGATTTCAAACATCAATGTCTTTGTGGGCCTCGTGAGCAGCTCTGTGATTGCAGTGTCTCAGGTGAGTCTGACTCAAATGAAAATGAAAAAAAAAAAGAAAGTCTGGAGGTGTGGAGCTAGAAAGAAGCGGGACCTCTGTATCTACTGCCGACTGAGCTTCTGAGTTGTGTTACAGGTAATGTAGGCGGCAGGTTTTGACAAGGAAGATGAATGTGTGGAATTATAAAACATAGTCTCTGGCTCGGTATTGATTTTGATCCCTTTCACAGATGTAATGTTGAAAAAAGGGATTTAGAGAAATGCAGCCGTGCTGTCAATCAAACGTCATCTGTCAGCTTCACTTAACCCGTCCTAAAGTCGACCTTTGCAGTTGTGAAAGAAGCAGCCCGGCTCCGATCCAGACATCCAGAAAGAAAAAGTCTTCCTTTGACTATTCGAGTCCCGAAGGCAAAACTCCAAATCCAAAACTGCCCGTCCCTCCCACCCTCCCTGCCGATGACTTTGACAGTAAAATGCCGTCAATCCCCATCAGATCGGCACGAGAACGGCTTTTGAATGTCGGCATAGGGAAAAAAACTGGAACTTCTCCTGCCTCTCTCCTCAAGCTCATGATATCAAGGGAAAGTGGGAAAACATTTTCACACTGAAACGCTCGCTCACTCGCACACAAAGTGAGCGCTGACCGCTGGAGGCTGAGAATAGATGTTCCAAGTTTTGATGCAGTTGATGTAACTATTATTTCTCCCATTTTTTTCTGCTCTGCTCTCCCCTGCTTCATGTTACACCTATCTCGTCTTCTCTCCCTCCCCCTCCTCCTCTGCCGCTCTCTCTCTCATTCTTCTCTATTCATCTCCTCTCTCTCTCTCTCTCTCTCTCTCACTCTTCTTCCTCCCCTTTCCTCTCCTCTGACTAGGCTCAACTCACTCCAGTATTTTTAGTATTAGTGAGTAGGCGTCGCCAGGTCCTTATGAATTTTCATGGGTTTGTTTAGTGTGTAGGCTGACATGCTGCTCTCTCTCTCTCTCTCTCTCTCTCACACACACACACACACACACACACACACACGATCAGAGCAGTTTAAGAACACAAGAGTGCACGCTAACACACGCGCACGCTAACACACGTGTTAAGTGAGTAGGCTGACTGCTGGTTAATGAGGATGTTTGGAGTCTAGGGAAGAGCCAACAGCCTACAGCGGCCCTGTCAAAGTCAGCACTATCACCCTCATCGTCCTCCATCATCCTCTTCTCTCTGACTTATTCCTCTTGTTTTCCTTCTGACTCCTCTCCAGCCGCGGGCTTGCTCAGATGGAGACGTTCTTAATCCAGGAAATTAATTATCTTCATTTATCTGCTTCATCTCACACCCCTAGAGAGTGGCTATATGTGGGAGAAGGCCCAGTCAGATATGTGTGTGTGTTTGTGTGTGTGTATCCTTGGGATTATGTGTGTGTGTATCCGCAGGAATATCCACATTTAGGAGTGCGTTGTAAGTTACTGCAGGGGGCCAATGATCATATATATTCTGCCCCTGTGTGTTACAGTAATTACATTACAGCCTGACATGTGGGGTGGCTCGATTCTATTAATTAAATAAGAGGAAGAGGCTCGAGCCTGAGAGTGTGTATTGTTGCTCTGTCCATTAGATACGAGCATATGGATCACGTCAGGAAGAATTAGGCCGTCGTGGTCCTCGCACTCAGTCTCGGAGGAAACACAAACAGACACACACACACACTTATGCACAATTATACACTCATGTGGGCCTGTGCAGATGCTCTGTGGTGTGTTTTGTGATGTTTCCTCCACACAAAGACATCTCAAAGAAAGTCTGGATGGCTACAGCGGGAGTCCTCATGTCTTTGTTCTCTGTGCTCGTCCTTTTTCCTCTGGCTGCAGCTGGTCTGTGGCTTGTGACAGATCCTCCAGCCTCGATGTGTGCCGATTTGCAGCACGCGTAGAATTGTGCGTGTGCGATTGTGTATCTACGTGCTCTTGCCTGCGCCCCTCTCCTGTCCCACTTCAGCCCAGATTAGAGCGTCCGTCTCCTGGGGGAGACAAAAATATAAAAATAAATCTTTTTACCAGAACACTGATCTGAACACACACACAGACACACGTATATATACACACAGTGTGTGCAGACACACACACACACACACACACACACACCAGGGGTGCATTATGAAAGCCTACAGAGAGAGGGACAGAGAGCTCTTTTGCAGCAGAATCCAAAAAGCCCTTTTCTCTGAGTAGTCAGCAAACTGCAGAGATGGAAGGAGATACATACAGAGGCAGACAGAGAGGCCCAGTCTGACGGGGCATATGACGTACACTAAATGTCTCATGTTGCCAGGTTTCTTTATCCTCCTCCAGCATAACCTGCTTTATCTATAGCACATTAATAAGTCAGTGGGTAGTTTCGGACAGCAGGAATTTTTCCAAGTACAAATGTTGGAGGTAGTTTATGTTTCTATAGTGCAGAAACTGGGAATCATTATACATCATACTTATTACATTTAGTGGGTTTTTGGCTCATTCTACTTATATACAGTGGTGCTAAGTACAGATATTTTTTTTGGAATGAAAACATGAAAGAGAGTTACCAGAATCACTGCTTTATGATGCCTTGTTGTTGCACTTACGAGAGCAAAGTGTGGAAAAAGACACTCAAAGGGGCAGAATGGAGGACAGCAGAGAAAAGCAAACCAGTGAGCTATGTAATTGAATTAACACATAACAGTAATAATGATAATACACACACAATGGGACTGCAGTGAAGTGAATATACACGAATCCTGCTTTTTTTTTGTCAACACAGGAGTGTTTTTTCTTCTTCAGTGACACAGATGATAGAGGTCAGTCGTAGATCATGGCTTTGCAAATTGTACTGCAGTATCTTTGTATCATGATATCATCATGATAGTATGATAGCAGATGAGATGAGTTACACCGTGATTGCCACCCCTTAATGTTTATGGTACTTTGATAGGATGAACACAAGTGTCGGGTGTGATTATGTTGCATTTTTTGATAACGCATCATTGTAACAAATTGCTGTTCACATTACAGCTATGATTATGTCTTTTTATTTATTTATTTATTTGTCATTAGGTAGGGGTTTGTGTTAGCATGTAAGACTGTAGATTGAGTAATGCAAAAATAATGTAACGTGCTGTTTATGTATGTGTAAAATAGTTTCTCCAGTGAGTAATTAAGTAGCGTAATGACTTTTCAAAAATGTAACAAATAATGTTTTAAACGTTGCTTTTACCAAGAAGCCTTTCATACTGTGGGGAAACAGGGAGAAGTTAATCAGAACAGGACTCAAAATCAATGGGAAAAGGCTTTATGGAGTGATGGCAGTGAGTTTGAACATTTTGGTGCAGATCATCATCAACGTGTATGGAGGAAGGCAGGAGAGGTACAGCAGTGAGTGTCTACAACCGTCTGTAGAACGTGGTGAAGGCCCTGTCATAGTTTGAAGCTGCATTTTATTCATTGGTGTTGGGGATCTTGTCAAAAAGGATAGAATTATCAACACAAATATATTGACAGATTTTTATCCACCATATCATAATAACATCTGAAAAGCATCAGATTGGCAACAGCTTCATTGAATTCATACCTGGATAGAAAAACACTGCAGCCATCAGTCATTGATTGGCCTCCCCAGAGCCCAGACCTCAACGTTATTGAAGCAGTGTGGGATCATCTTGATGGAAAACAGAATAAAAGGCAGCCAACATTCAAAATAAGAGCTTTGCTTGTCCTTCTAGTAGCCTGGAGAACTATTCCTGAAGACTACTGAAAGAAATGAGAAGAAGGCTAAGAGTTCAGGCTATTGTGCCTTACATACTGTATTTCCATGTATTTATTTATTATTTTTTTGTGGATGTTTCAACAAGTCTCTGCACCCATTTCCAAAGAAAAATATAAAGAAATTTCCACCATCTGGTCGGGGCCTTTCTATGTGGAGGCTGTATGCTCTCCATGTGTTTGCATGGGTACTCGGACGTCCTCCCACAGACATGCGGTTAGTGTGGTTAGATTAACTGGTGATTCTAAATTGTCTATAGGTGTGAATAATTGTGTGTCTGCATGTGTTAGCCCTGCAACAGATTGACAATCTGTCTCAGGTAGACTCCACCTCTTATCCTATGGCAGCTGGGACAGGCTCCAGCTCCTACTCCTCTATGACCCTGAAGTGGAAGCGGATGGATGGATACACAGAGCCTATTTTTGGTGAGAACATGAAAAAATTTCACTGGCTTTTTGTGAATGAACCTGAGGTGAATCCAACTTAAAGACTGACCCACTGTCAGCCTCAAAATGCAGGGTTAGAAGAAGTTTCAGAATCTCTTGGAAAGATGGGGGAGAGGTGAGAAGGTGACTTCCTCTGACAATTGCAAGGTTGTTACAAGGTTTTCTGTGGGCCAAAAGCATGTAATAAAGAAAATGAAGACACTGAAACAGGATTACAACACAATAAAGTATCAAAACAAGAAGATACTACCCGATGGTTGGCCATTACGTCGCCTCTGAGTTCCTATTAGCCGTGCTAATGAAGACATTATAAATGTCAGGAAGGTACCTGGTTCCCTGGATCTGTTTAGTCCTAAAGTGGCTAATGAATGAATGAATGAATGAATAATTGTGTTTTTTTGTGCTTAAACTTCATGTTTTTAACACTTTAAACGTGAATTAGTTAGTGACAGACAGAATAACTGACAAAACCCAGACAAGTAGAAAAATGTAACCTTTACTTATTTACAGATTGTACAGAGGTACTGAGTGACAAGGTAGTATTTACAACACAACTAGTAGCTTAGAAACCCCTGAACTTATACACAAGTGAGATACACAGCAGGGAGACCCACAGGACTACACACCAACACACTCTGTCCACCTAGTAGTGTGTATGTGTGTTTTTTGTGTGAACACCTGGGCCAAACTGAGATCTGTGCTGAGCCCCGGGAACACCGAGCGTGCTCCTCGATAGCGGCTATGTGGGAGCCAGCCGGGTGCCTTACCGCTGACATCATGGGGCCAGGAGCCAGGAAGCGTAGCCATCCAGGCGTCTGACCAAGACGTGGAAGGGTACGTGTTGGTTCGTGTAGTCCAGTAGGTCTAACTCAGGGAGAACTTAGGTGTTGCAGCAAAATAGGTACCACCAGAAACACGAGCACGTCATGCAATTTGAAAAATCCGAAAGTAAAACCAAAAGGTTGTTGTAAAAATCTGTGATGGTGGACACACAAAAACGCATACCTCATGCTCGCTTAATCACAACGGTACAGACGCAACATGTGTGTGTGTGTGTGCATGTGCCTAGCTGTATTTGTGTTGTATGAGTAAGAGCCAGGTCAGAAGGTTATGTGTGGGACGAAGGGAAGAGAGTCCAGAAAAGCACACACACACACACACACACACACACACACACCACAAACAACCTGTAAATACACACATCCTCTGTCTTATATAAATGCCTGCACGGTGTAAAACACACACACACGCGCACACTCACTCACTCACAGGTAAAACAGCACAGACTTGTAGTGGAACTATGTGGGTGGGAGGGGGTTTTTGTATTAACCACACAGGCTGGACGATCATTATTCATTGAGTGTGAATCAGATGACCCAGCTACGTGCAGCTAGTTAACAGGCATAGTTAACTAGTCATTAACCCAGCAGTGACAACTGTACAGTGAGGTCCCAACCAGCAACACACCAGCGGGGAAAAATAAACAAATAAATTTTAAAAAACGGAAAAATAAAAAGAATAAAACAAAAGAAAACAAAATCACGATAATCTAAATCATGCCAGTCTTTTTTTGTTTTTAAGAAGCAGAATTAAAAAGCCACATTGTTATTGAAATGAATTCAACACTTAATACCATTCAAATCAAACAAATGAAATCAGTTTCTAACATTTAAAACAAAGATTTTCTCTGTACAGAAGTATAATATTGCAACCTGATATTGTGCATATAACTCACACACCAAACCTGTTAAGATTACCAAAAGAGGGGCGGCGTTCACCGTTCAAAGGTGCATTTTTTTGTTTCAAACTCTCTTGCATTCTTTGCAGCCAATATATATATTAGGTATATGTGATTGTGGTTTGTCTATGTGTTTGTATGTGTGTGTGTGTGTGTGAGAGAGAGAGAGATAGAGATAGAGAGAGATAGAGAATAGAGCATAGAAATAATGAGAATAGACAGACAGCTTAGCTAATGAGATATCAAGTCCTTTTTCCATCAAAACCCTTGTGTTCAAAAATAAATAAATAAAATCAGTGCCCTTACTCGGTAGATTATGGATTTCTAGAACACTCATACACACATTGCCAGCTTGTTGAGTGTGTCTGTGTGCGTGTGTGTCTGTGTGTGCGCTAGTGTTGCCTCTGTAACGAGTCACTTTGCAAACTCTCCGCGTTGCCACGTGACTCTCAGTGCTGAAACACAGCGCCGTGTTCTCGCCAACACAGAGAGCCACACAAGTACCAGCTTACTCTGACGCGCGTCCAGGAGTATTCATTAGATGAGTAAATCTGCAACAGCGATACACTCAGCCTCTAAATTCACTACGGAAACATTAAAACGGGCTCCTTTGCTTGACATAGAAAGTTATTAGAAAAAAAAAGCACTGGGATCCTACGAGAGCTGAACGAGTTCTCACAGCTACTGATGTTAAGTGATTTCCAGCAAAATGTTGTTGTTTTTTTTTCTTTTTTCTTTTTTAAAAACACCACAACTGAACTTTAATCTTCTCATACTCAGTCTACTCTACAGGAGGAAGCGGGGGGAGTGAAAAAAAGAGGAATCGAGGAGGAAACCTGGTTAAGGGGAGGGGTGGAGGAAAAGGGTCAGTGGGAAGGTGGGAGGGCGAAGGATGGAGCGTGGGTAAAAGTTAAAAAACAAGAGAGATTTAAAGTTTGTGTTGTGTATACTGTATGTATGATGCTGTACCCCATTATCTAACACTGTAAAACGTCCAACCTCACAATGGAACGGTGCCCTAAACCCCAATGCCAAAGAAGAAATTAAGAGAAAAGAAAAAACATCTATTCAGCGAATGACTGAGAATATTCATATTTTTTCAGTATAAAAGTGTTTTTGGTCAAACGTCTTGTGTAGGTGGCAGGGTATAAAATCTACAAAGTGCACAAAATGAAGCTATCTCATAGCCTCGACACACACACACCCAACCCTACACTACTATCCTAGTCTACTGCGTATGTGTATGTGTGTGTGCATGTGTCTGCTTGTATGCATGTGTGCATATATGACCCTGTATAGGAGTTTAACTGTAACACAGGGCAGTAGGAAGCATGCAGTATGACCTGAAGGCTAGCTAAGAGAGGAAGCAAGGATGCTATACTGTATGTCTCTAGATCGATAAAACACTAGAACACACACCCTCATCCTGAGAGGCTTTTAACTGGTGGCCCCGTTCGGACCACTTTTTGGAATGTTCAATTAGCTGACATCAACAGTGACAAACAGTCTGTGGTTTTCCTACCCCCACCCCCTCTTTGTAACAACAGAAAGCACGTGTGTGTGTGTTCGAGTGTTTGTACGTCTGCGGGCAGGCGCCGATACACTTCTGAGACCTGTTTCCTGACCAGCTGCCCGCTGCCCAGTCTGGTCTCTTACATAGATAGTGGTTTCCATTCAAGTCAAGGATTACTCTAAGTGAAGTTTACTACTCTTTAAGCCATGCTGGCAGTGCAGTTTGGAGGCTCAGACAACATACGGGTTGACTGTAGAAATCATAGTGCAACAGGAGAGTCCTAGAGAGGGGGTGGGTGTGTTTAAGTTAAATATGCGTGTGTGTGTAATCTCAGAAAGAAAGGGGTTTTTGTGTGTCCCCTTTATCTCCAAGAGGCTGGTGAGAGGGCGTGACAGGTCGGCTCGTCTTCCAAACACTTCATCACAAGTTCCTTTACACCCCACTGCTGGCGTTAAGAAACCGTGTACAGTGTCCCTCGTATTCCACAGGATGTCGATCCGTCTTGTCGGACACATTGTCAGTTTGTGCCTCGTTGCCCGCAGCTCGAGGCTTGTACACACTGACACTCACAAAAACACACACACACACACTCTCTTCATCTTGTATTGTGCCTCCAGCAGTCCCTGTGGCCCTCCCATCTCTGACCTATGGAGGGTGTGGCAAAGAAAACAATGATTTATTTACTCACTGTTAACCTTTTTAGTCCCGAGCTTCCTGCCTTTCACCCGTGTGCGTGTCTGTCTGTTTCTTGTGCATGTGCTTAGAATCAGAGCTGCCTCGGCCTCTTTCTTTGCATGCGTGCGTGTTAGTGTGTTTCAGTGAGATTTTTATTGTGTGCTGTGTGCGACTCTCAGACGTCTGACTCGATGCTTGGCATGCGGCGGTAGAGCCGGGGTCGGTTGCCGCCCGCGCTCGAGGCTCGCGGCGCTGTCACATAGCTCATTGGCTGCGAGGCAGCAGGTGGGACCATGTAGGCCACAACGGGAGGCTCCTGCGGAGGGTAGAACACCTGTTGGTCGACCTGGCCGCCATGCTGGTTGAAGTGATGGTTGCCATGGTTACCCAGGGTAAGTGACACAGGCATTCGCTGCTTATAGAGCTCATGGGCGGAATTTCTCTGTGGCATGCGTGTGGTAGCCTGGGAGGCGGGATCGCGTTGTGCCGTGCCCGGTGCCGACTGGAGGAAGGGATTGTGGGATGGGCGGTCGGGGAAGAGGCTCTTCGAGCGCCGTGGCAGAGGCATTGGGGTGTCCAAACTGTGGTGGTGGGAGGGTGAGGGAGAGGGGGGGCTGCGGCTGCTCAGCGGACGATCAGAGCGCATTGTGAGAACATTAGCATAGGCCCCCTCATCCAGCGTCAGCTCCCTCTCCCTGTCTCTGTCAGGCAGACTCAGCCCCCGCATGTGGGGGTGGGCCTGCGACTGCCGCTCGGGAATGCCGTCCGGAAGCACATTCTCGTAAGAGTGCTGGCGACTCAGCTGGAGGTGCTGGGCCGATGAGGAGGTGGGGAGAGGGGATGGGGAGGAAGGGGTGGGCTCAAAGTGGCTGACAAGCCCGTCCCCCTCACCCACCAGGCCCAGCTCGCTCTGGGGAAGGTAGTGAGTGAACATGTCTGCGCTGTGTGGGTGAGGGTGTGTGTGGGAGTAGTGCGAGTGCAGGTGGTCTTCACTGATGTCATACAAGTTCCCCAGGTGGGCGCAGGCATCGCAGCGAGCTTGTGGTGAGCGAACAGTGTAGAGGCCGGAGTAACCGCTCAGCTTGGTCAGGCAGGAGCGACAGTGGCCGGGCCTGACGCTTTGCGTCCCTGGACCTGCGCTTGGAGCTTCAAATGAACCTCCGGCCTTCTCTTTTACACTAGAGGGAGAGAAGACGCTGCTGATTATACACAAAGAGACAAAACAAGCACCTCAAACGGGGCTTTATGTGCGATTAATGCTAAATAAAATACCTGCTGTGAGTGTAGGTGCTGTATTTCTTATCCTTCAGAGAGTGCAGGTCGGCCTCAGCGCTGTGACTGTGGTGTAGGAGGCTGGCGCTCAGCTGCAAAATGGGTGTGTCTGACTGGTGTGTGTGTGGGTATGTGCTGTCAGGTGGAAACAGGTCAGGGGGGTAAGGGTGCTCATCACTTCCCCCCTGGCTGTCTCGCTGATATGGGGGAGCGGACTGGAGACTGGCCTGGTCTGAATCAATGGAGTAGATCTTGGATGCCCCACCTCCACCGCCTGCTCCTCCGCCGCCCCCACCCCTCTTCCTCAGTTGATTGATTGGCTTAAATCCACCCCTTGCTGCCATGGAGTCAGAATCTTTGTGCGACGGTGGGCGACTGGAGCACTCCGAGAGGTCCGAGTGTTGTGGATCCTCCGGCAGGTAGCGCTGGCTCTTCATTTGTGGTGGTCCGGGCCCAGATGTGGGGGTGGGGCTGTGGCCTGGAGATACGACACTCGGCTGAGTCTTCAGGGTCTCAACACTTTTCTTCCACAAGGCTCGCGGCTTTGATGCAGTGAGGCCCGCCCCGGTGAGGCGGGTCTGGCCGTTGTCATTTGTGATTGACAGCTGGGGTTTGTTGGGGCTGGTCTGGTGGGGTGGGGCTTTTTGTTGCACAGGAAATGGCGCAGCATTATTGAGGAGGTTTTTGTGCCTCCCGGACAATGACAGGAAGGCCTGTGGACCCGCAGCGTTGCTATAGAGACCAGGACCCTTCTGAGGCAGAGTATGAAGGGAGTTACCTAGGAGACAAGGAGAGATGCACCTTAGACAGAAGATACAAAAGATGGACCATTGGTTGAATGCTCAGCCAGGTCAGCTGATACATCATCTACTGCTTCAACACGCAATGTGTGGCATCTAATGCATTTCTAATCACGAGTTAGGCGTGGACATGACAGTCATCAAGGTGAAAGTAGTCACCGTTACTCACGCATATGCACAGTGTAAAGAGAAGGGAGCTGCTATGTCAATCTTATTAGAGGTGTCACGTGTTCCTCATTTGCGCTGGTGCAATATATTAGTTTTAAGCTCAGAAAATACAGAGTTATCAGAACCCCTCTATAGTTTAGAAATGCCCTTGTCCTTCCAATTAAAACTCTTATTTAATATAAAATGAACTTGATCAGAAGATCTGCAAACGATGATTAATGATTCATGACATCATCATAAATTATGATTCATTTTTAACAAAATAACTGTGTAGGTAAACAGAGGCCCGTTTCCAGCAACAGTGTGTGAATTGCTTTTTGCGTTGCCTAATGCAAGTTTATTAAGTTAGACAGCAAAACTGATCATGTTAGCCTGGCTGAAAACTGTTGATTTAAGAAGGAATAAATTGGATCAGTCGTCGGTTCGTCTCAAAATGCCTTCGAACAAGAACACTTTCTTTTGAAACTTGTCTACAACAGGCCATATAACAGTGTTTCACTCTTCACAAACCAACACATCAAGGCTTTGATGATTCTTTCAGTTGAGGACCTTTGAGGCACATCCAGCGCTCATTGTTATTTATGATCAATGATTCCAACAACCTCTAACAACATCTGACCATTTAAAATTTAAAAAATGCTTATCTTTAAGAAGTAAGGACATTGCAGTACCTTTCCCTGACATCATGTCTAGGATGCTGGGCTGCACGAGGACTGTGTTGCGTTTGGGAGAAGGCAAAGCCATGGACTTGGCAGACTTGAGCAGGTGCAGCATGTTGGCTTGAGGACTGAAGTCCAGCTCTGGTGCCTTCTTCTTCATATCTATATGAACACCGTGGATACAGCTCCATATACCCTGAGAGGAGACGAGGAGAGGAAATTAACGGAAGAAAAGGAAAGGAAATGAGAGCCTGGGGGGGGAGGGAGATAGGCGAGATAATACAGAGTTAGTGTAATTCACAACCCAGTGACTTCACAAAAAAAAAAAGTTCAGACAATCCCCGAGACTAATTTCCTTGTGAGGTAAATTAGCAGAGACCTCTGCATCCTCTCTCCAGTGCGTTTACTGCAAACCTTAACCTCATTTTGTTTTTGTAATGTGGCTAGAAGAGATAATCGCCACTGTTTTAGATGAACTGCTTTCTGAGGCGCCTAGAAAATTAAATTTAGGTGATGATGTCACTGGAGGGGGCCTTTGAGTGCAAGGAGATGTTCTTCCTAGAGCCACTTAACCTCCAGCATCGCTGCTCTAACAGCATGTGCACGCCAAGAAACACACACAGTCACACAGACACACACACACACACTGGACTCTTTTTGTAAAACACTTAATGTGTGAAATGCTGCTCGCCTGGAATAAAAGCCCTGCCTAACACAGAGACATGACATATGAATAATGAAATAGTGGTCTGTCTGTGTGTGCCCATTTTGTTTTTTGGGTGTGTGTGCGTGTGTGTGTGCATATATCAATGTGCACCCCTGTTTGGTCAACCCTGTCCCTCATCTCACTCCACCTGCGAATGCGATGCCATTTTTAGAAGAGACCCAGCGACGCACCGAACGTCAGAATATTCGATATCGGACGCCATCAGCGTATCAGAAAACAGGATGACATTTAACAGTGGTGAAACTGGGAGAATATCTTTGTTCTTTCACTATATTTTTTTAACTTTCTCGTGTGGTAGAGAGAGGACGTTGTGTGTATGTAAATGAGCTCGCGTCCGCGTTCTCATCCTCTTAGTCGTCTGATTCCTCTATCCTGCTGTCCGTGCGCGCAGCAGTAAATTCATCTGTGCCTCAGCTGGGCTCCATTATCACACTGCCCCTCCTTCCTTTTTAATCACACACACACATATGCAAAAAATTCTTTCTGTATCCTAACAGTAACCACTGCGTGTGTTTCAGACAGTTGAAACACAGCAACACACACACACAGGCCCGTAGATTTTCAGTAACAATTATATGAGTTTCTGATTCATTTCATCTGTTAGAAAAGTCCTTTCTGCACATCTCCATGTGTATTTTCACTGCCCTGGAATAAGCATAAAGATCAGGTAAATTACAGAATGGAATAAAATTTGGACGCTTTGTTTGAGAGGCAATGTTTCACAACAAGATGGCAGCAAACTAATCATTTCTTAAAATTTACTGTGCTGCTTGAATTATTGCTGTTAGGCACCACAAATGCTCTCCAACGGCCGACACAGCCGCAATAATGCGCCGAGTTGTTTTCCTCTGTTATTTCGCAGCCTCGTCCTGAAATAATCTACAAATATAGTTACGTTTGCTTCTCTTGCAGATTCTCTGTATGTTTAGCCCGCTCTGTCTCTTTATCGGATTTTCTTTGAGAGAACTCTGTTAGCCGGCTGTGCTGTTAAACATCAATAACATTATGAGACGCTCACAGCCCTCATTACATTATTGATATAGGAAAATCCAGTGCTTTCTTACAGCCTGAATGAGCGCTGTACATCAGTCGTTATACCCTATAGGGCCCTGTTTGATCACTAAGTGCCACTTACTGCTATGAATTCTAACAGCACCATCCTTTTCCTCAGTAGAGTATAAGAAGAACGGTGACATCCGTGTGAATTGGAAAAACTGGCGATTGCATTTAATTTTTTCACATTTGGCAGCCATTTGCACATAGTTGAGGTGACCAACTTATCAAAGTCTCTTTGAACTGACTGTGAGTGGTTGCAGACTTGGCCCCTGTCTGTGAAACAATCAAAGAGAACAAGACTGCCAAGTCCATGTCTCAGAAATGTTGGTCATGACATGGTTTCCAACCATTTTTATCCTTAGTGTGACGCTAGCATTAAAGTCCTACATGAGATGTTGAAAACTAAGAACCAAAACTTCCTGCTGTGAAAATGTAGGTTCCTGTGCACGCTTCCTGGTGTGTGGCGATTTCCTCTTTCTTACCCTGCTGATAGTGAAGAGAATGCCCGGCCTTCCAGAGCAGACGCCAGTAAAGCAGTATCTCAGTCTCCAGTAGAAAAGGTGCTCAGAGATGAAGGTGAGGATTGAGAGGCCCATGGCTGTGGCCAGCATGTAGAAGACCCCTGCCATGTTGTCCACATCCAGCTGACTGGACATCACCTCATTCTTCTCATTATGGCAGATCCCAGTGAGCCACTGAGCTTCCAGCTCCTCCATCTCACCTGTTGCAAAGATGAATGTGAAGGGTTAACACTGGAGGGAAAAAAACAAAGCGTGAGGAATGAAGAAAAAGAAATTCGAGTGTAAGGAGAAAAAGCGAATGAGGTGATGGGTTGCAGAGGGCAAGAGAGCGATGTGGTGGGAAAAGAGGCATATTATTACGAGGCGAGATGGGGAGAAGGGAGGAGGGGCGAGAGGTGAAGTGGTAAATAGATCGTAATGGAAAGGAGACAGGAGGCGGAGTGAAAAAAAGAGGTTGTAGGAGGAGGGTGAAGAATTGATAGTGATGGAATGATAAGGAAAGATGGGAGGAATTATTATCAAACTGAGTGTGTCTGAGCACGTGTGTGCTTGCGCACGAGGGTGTTTGCCCTGAATAAAATGGCCGGGTGTGAAGCGAAGCGCTTTAGTGGTTTGAGCAGTTTGATTTCTGTCCGACTGATTCTCTTTCTTCCATTCGCACCATCTCACAGCTTATTATACAGAACAATCTGGAGGAGTAAACATAACAGGACACGGTGGGCACACACACGCGCGCATGCACGCACACAAACCCGGAGAGTAACGATGATGAAATGGTGTGTTAAGACTAGCCCTTGATAGCTTTCTGACAGAGGGAGGGAGGAGGGAGGCTGAGCTGGAGGGAGAGGGGTAAAGGAGGAGAAAGCTGAGGAATGGCACAACTGAGCAAAGTCCTCCAACAACTTAGAGACTTTCAATTTCAGCACAGTGTGTCACTGAGATGGCTCTCCAAGGCTTACCGTCTCCTATGATGCTCAGTATGGCCAGGTCAACCAGGCGTTTCCAGTAGGATCCTTTCTGCAGGGCAATGCCATAACCAGTAGTGGCAAAGATGTAACCGCTGCCGATGGTCACCAGCTTACACCCATCATCTCTCCCAGCCATGTAGTTCAACACCGCAGCATCATAGATGAAAGCATCCAGCTTCCTGTAAGTAGTATACAGTATACTTATCAAGCACCAGCGGATTAAAGCCAGAACTCCTTTCCTGTCAGTGTGAGGCTTCATTATGTCATTAACAAGAAAGAAAAGAGTAAAACAACTGAACCTGAGCTGTGATATTTTTTTATATTTGAAATAAAACGTTGAGACTCTGGGAAACCTTTTTAGATGGTTTAGAAAGAGTTTGCCTTGTTAATCAACCATCTAAATCAACTTGAGTATTTTATTAAAAAAAAAAAAAAGCTCAACATTTTGGGTGAACGAAACCTCGTGAAAATGGAAAAGTACACAGCCCAGATGTGGGCCTGATACATTTGAATTCAGCAAAGGTGAAAAAAAACATAAAGAAAAAGAATCTGATGAATGATTGACCAAATACAATGCAACAAGGATCCTCTATCATCATCCCATATAACAGAAGAAGCCTGCACTTAACTTCATTTTGGTTTTATGTAATAGAATGAATATACCTCGGGCTATCTACGGTAGACATTGGTGCATAAATATAAGTTATACTTTGGATGTAAATGCGCATATACTGTATGAAATAAATATATTGGCGATCTGTTGTTCCTGAGTTTTGCTGCTGCACAGAGAATTTTATATTTACTCGTGTAACTGTGCACAGCACTGGAAAACAATATAAATTAATTAAAGGACACAGAGCGTCCTGAACGTGCATCTTGGGCCACAGACCATTTCATGACTGGACTGAAATTATAACTCATACTCCCAATTATTTATATTTTTCTCTGTCAAAACAACCTTTTATTTTGGTCTAATAAGTTAGTTAAATACTGATGCTGCTGCTGAACGTCTTCATTATGCAGTTTTGATGTTGTATAAACAAAACCTAGTATATTAATGTGAAAACAAACCTTATTTCTTTCATATGCAGTATCAATAAAATAATTATTACGGAACAAGGAAACCAAAAGAAATTTAAATTGTGTTTGGAGAAAATACCCAAATGATCAAAGCCCACAAAACTAATGAACAAATAAAAGCACTGTAGCCATCCTTTTACTTTAGTTTGTGTTTAGATGGAAGAATAAAGGTAGCAAACTCCAGAACAAATTACACTCTCCCTGTTTTGGCAGCTCGCTCTTTCCGGCAGCAACAAGACTCTATAATGAGCACTTGCAGACACTGTCAGTGACAGAAACACTCAGCACAGTTACTGCAGCATTTTAGCATAAGCTACTGTTTAGCCCCATGGGGTCGAGTTCCTGCGTGATGCAATGTCTCTTTTTGTGTTTGTTTTCACATGTTCTTAAGCATATGTGGTGTTTGCCAACAGAATGACCGCCTCAGGTATAAAGAATCTTTCCTTGATGTGAGTTGGCTTGACAAGTTAACAGTACCCGGTCTTGAGGCTGATTAGTGCATCCGTGACGCCGTTCTGATGGTATTTGGTCATGTACTGATGCATGTCTGGGTAGTTCTTCCTGATGTTGCGTTCGGTGCTCCCGTTCGGAACCGTCCCGAACCGAAATGGAGGGGAATAGGAGTACGGGCTCTGGAACTGCAGTGAGGAAAAATAAGGACAGCAAAATAGTGACATATTGTTCAAAGAGGGTAAAGACGGCGTGAGACGGGAACACAAAGAAGGAAAAATAAACTTTGAAACAAAAAGGCTCAGAGATGAAGAGCAGCGGTGAGAGACAGCAGGAAGAGACAAAGTAGGATGGGAAAAAAAGGGGGGGGGGGTCTAAAGTAGGAGTGGGAGCTAAAGTGTGAAAATGAAGGAGAGGCACACACACAGGGTGAGGAGAGAGGAGGAATAGTGGAAAGTGACAAGAAGAGACAGAGGAGAAAGGAGGTGGGAGAGACAGTGGAGTGGACTCATCAGTCATCATCATTGTGTGTCCAGTCTAGCGTAAGACTGGCTGGGGTTCTGCTGACACTGCCAGCCCCTGGAAACTACACACACACACACACACACATCCAAACACAAACACACACGGCTTTGATCTATGTAGCTTGTGTGTGTGTGTGTGCCTGTAGGTCTGCTGTGCTGGCAGTGTTAGTGTGGTGACAGCTACGGCCAGAGGGTTTGGGCTGTTGAAGCCCAAGGGCGCTCCCTAGAGAGTCCTGTCTGGCTGCAGGGCTGGCATCCATTACAAGAGCAACCCTGACTGGGAATGTGTGTGTGTGTTTACACGTCCATTTGTGTGTGTGTAACCCCACCTTCTTGTCAGAGAGTCCAGTGACTTGGTCCACAAACTCTTCTTGGATCATGAAAGCAGCCAGGTTGGCAGTATAGGAGGCTAGGAAGATGACAGCAAAGAAGGCCCACACCGAGACAATGAATTTACTGGTGGTGCCCCTCGGGTTCTGCACAGGCACAGAGTTGTTGAACACCAGACCCCACAGCAGCCATATGGCCTTACCAATGGTGAATGAGGGGCCATGTGGGTCTGTGAGAGAGACAGAGACGAGAGAGTAGGCAGGGGAGGAGAAGGAGCAACAATAAAGAAAAAGTGAAAAAAAGGGGAAAGGACCCATGCACAAAACTTTAAACTCGCAACATGAACTTCAAAAAGTTTGAACGTTCTGTAAAATGTAAATGAGAAAAATGATGCAATGACTTACAAATCATTTCAACTGCATTTAACTGAAAATGGTGCACGTTTCAAAAAAAAAGTTAAGACGGGGCAACAGAAAACTGGAAAAGTCGTATAATGCAAAGAAAAAAACCCCCAGCAGAACATCTCACTACTTATTAGGGTTTTTGGTAACGTGATTGGCTGTTTTTTAACATAAAAATTCAATGAATCTGGGGGTTTTATTATCTACATATACAATATTATTAAATGTTTACAATAATGTTTGCTATTCCTGTGCATGGAATTACTACTACAAAAAAATCAAAATCTTAGTGAATACAGGTCATTGCTGCACTTACAGTAAGTTCAAACTCTTAAAAATTTTTTTAATTTAAAGCTCGAGTTGAGGGTCCAGGTCCTGTGGTCTGGGAGAATCATTATTTGAAATTCTTCATGTTGTGAAGAAGAGGAGAGGGGCCACCCATCTTGTATATGGAGTGCTTTAGTGCAACTCCACATGTGTAAAGGCACCATTAATTATGAATGATGCAAAATGATATATTATTTCATCAGGATAAAACCAAAATACTTTCTGTGAGTAAAACAAGAGCATGACTGAGTGCTAAACTTTAGCTTTAACTTCCATATATTTTAATCAATGCTCTATGGAGGGTTTAAATAGAGGGGCATAATGCAGTGGGAGACATGCTTAAAATGTTTTTATAAATTTATAATAGAGACATAATTTGTAAATGGAGGACAAAGTGTGTTTTAATTTAATATAATTAATTTAATAGAATGGATGATTTTTGTAAAAATGCACTCAAGCTGAGCATTTTTCAATGTCACAAACATTTTCTTGGGTAAAAAAAAAAAAATAGTGGAAAAACAAAGTTTTTCCAAATTAAATCAAAGTCTTGAACAAATTTGTCCATTAACTGATCTCATTTCCAATTTGGTGGGTTGAGCAAAACCTAAACGGATGTTTTTCAAATTGATACGTTGCAGAGGAAAAGACAAAAAAAAGAAAAGGAAAAAAAAGCAAAAGAGGTAATCAGATTTCCAAATTGTGGCTTCAATCAAGTCAAAACGGATCTAAATGTTTAGGTTAAAAATATATTCAAATATATTCATTCATTGTTTAATCAGTGGGTAGTGAAAAAAAAACTCCAGCAAGCTAAACACAATGTATAGATTTCCTGAGCTTAGTTCAGAAGTGCTGAGTGGAAAATCAAAGAAAAGAACATTCACTTGCTACTTTAAATGTTAAATTAAGTCACAACATTGAACACAAGATTATTCCCCAATTCAGAGCCGACAGGGAAGCTCCAGGTTTTGGTTTTTGACGACGCCTCAGATTATAGTTTTGGTAGCTCTGAGAGAGAAATGCTAATGCTCTCTAGCATTACCTGAACTGTCTGAAGTCAGAGTGATAATAGGTCACTTCTTTTGCTTCAGGGCTTCTTGCTCTTGGGAGAAACGATTGGTGTGATATTCCTTCTGCCTGTGTACAGGTATTAACATCTTCGTGGGGACCAAAAATTGGAAGTTTACTATTCTCGTGGGGACCGACAGCCGAGGTGGGGACCAAAATCCCGGTCCCCATGAGTTTGAAGGCATTTTTGAGACTCAAAACGTGGTTTTAGTGTCAGGGTAACAGGTTATGGTTAGGTTAAGGGTAAGGGTCTGGGTTAGGCATTCATTTTTAATGGTTAGGGTTAGGGTAAGGGGCTAGGGAAAGCATTATGTCAATGAGATGTCCCCACAAGATATGAATACCCAACATGTGTGTGTGTAAGTCTACCTTTGCCTTGGGCCAAGTTGCGGTTGAAGCCCAGCGGACTGACAAACTCAAAGAGGAAGACAGCGATGGCTGTGACAATGAGCAGCATCACAAACATCATCACCCAAACCGATGCACTGAAGGGCTCTGGGAGGAAGGAGAAAAAGAGAGAGAGAGAGGGGGCAGAAAGAGTTAAAGGGAAATCAAGTACACGAGACAGCGAGATATCGTGGAAGAGCAGGGGCGCCGTAGAAAGTGAGGAGGAGTGGAGGCAGACAGACTCGCAGAAATAAAAGAAGAGACACACACACACACACACACAAAACAGGGGATAAGGGGGGAGATAAAGTGAGGAAATGATGATAGAGAAGAAACAGAGAGGGAAAAAAGGGATACAGATGGAGTGAGAGAGGAGGGAAGGAGAGGGAGAGTTAGTCACAGAGAGTTTGACGGAGCACATTTCCATATTTCTCATTATTCCCTTGGATGAGAGCTGAGAGAGAGGGAGAGGCCTGGGGCGGGGGAGATGGTAGAGGAAAGGGGGAGAGAGCGAGAGAGAGAGAGGAAGATAGAGGGAGAGAGAGAAGACCCAAGCCCAGAGTGATCTGCTGTGCCCTGCTGTGGGCATGTGTATGTGATCTATTTGTGTGTTTGGTGTGTAGCAGGGCAGGAGTTCAGAGAGCGGGATGAGTGCCAGAGACGTTGAACCCAGACAAATTGTATGTGTGTGTGTGTGTGTCTCTGCATGTGTAAGTATGTGACTGCCAGGGTTAGCCAACCCTGAGAGATTGTGCGCTGAGGTGCCTCTAATATGAGTGCGAGATACTGAACCGTCACTGATACCCTGGCGCAGGCTCAACACACACATTTGCTTAAACACACACACACGCGCGCAATCATACAATAAGCTTTCACATAAATACATTCACAAAGCATTCAACCCTTAACCTACCTACAGCCACAGCACATTCATTCTCCACACATCCTTGTGTCTCGACACAAACGTCCCAACACATTAGTGCAATATTGCAAAAAATGTATCGTTTTTGTTTTTGTCCCCAGCATGCACACACGCATGTGCATACTGACACATGGCTTGATACGCTGGGACCAACACATGCATGGTCCAATACATCCCCTCGCTCCCCGCCTCGCTCCAATGACAATACAAGACATTAGGCAACCACAGAGGAGCGCTTCAATTCCTAGTCGTCTGAACAACTGGAGAGGAGGAGAAGACAGTGGAGGGGGAAAGCGGGGAGGGGTGTATCAAGAGTGCATTGTCTGAGCTGACTTTTCAAAAAACAGCTGGCACGCTCCACTTCCTCTGCTCTGGTAGAAATATTAATGTGCTTAGGGTGTTGAGACTCAGATAAAGTCAAGAGTACAAGTGGAATTTGGCCAGCATATACTGTCTGAATAAAATATTCCATTTTATGTGCGAGGCTTCTCCAACATGTAAGCACCTCCCCTTTTCTCTGCCCCCAGTAGTCAACCGAGTTGGGGGACCGCCAGAGAATAAAGGAAAAAAAAAAGGGGGTCGGGTGGTGGAGTAGAAACGGGAGCGATGGATTTACCGAGGAAGGCAGAAGGCGAGACGGTCCCGTTGCTGCGTGACACCATGACGCTGATGCCAGTCTCCACGAAGGGCACAGAGAAGTCAATGACCTCTGACCGCTCTTCGTTAATGGTCAACGAGCCGACGGCCATCTCTGCCTTTTTATACACCACCTGGCAACCAGAGAGAGAGAGAAGCACTGTTATACCAAGAGCATGACTTACTGCCTACACTGTCAGAAATAAATACAGTGAGCTCTGTAAATATTTGGACTCATCACACAGTTTCACTCTGACTTTTTCCTGCTTTTTATTTGGAATGTGAAATATCACATTGTATCACAGGGTAGAACTCGGAATGTCAGTCGTAGTTGGAGGGCAGCTCCAGCCGTATCCGATGAAAAGTGAAAGTACAGCTGTCTTTTTCATAGTGCCACCATTTGTAAATGTCTCACTGTATTGTGACAGAGGGACATTCGGCTCATAAAGATGTCTTTTTTTAGTAGGAAATAAAATGTTATGTTTTTCTTTTTCCAAATTTGATTGTCAAAAGGCTTCTAGTGGTCTGATCTGTAAACAATCTGTGGATCGTAATGTCAGCTTTCATTATCCCTGGTGTAAATTTCAGTTTAAAGGTTTCCCTGTGGAAGCGTTTAGCTTTAATATGATCTGTGGCTGAATAAATCATTTCCAGATAAGATAATTGATAGGAATTGGGTAAGACTGATGGTGTCCTGCCCCCTTTTTAAACTGGGACCCACGGACATAAATGTTCAGTGAACAGCAACAAGCGGATGAGCAATTGTTGCATTTCTGCTACACTTTGAAGCTAATCATAACAGATTAAACAGTATCTCCCAGTGCTGTGTTTTTAGATCTGAGAGTACAAATTGTAGGTTTAAGAACAAAGCTGACATTCTATATTTTTGATAACAAAACTTGTGAAAAAAAAAATATGTGAAACAACCAAAAACATTAAATTGATCCATCTAATCGCATTGTTTTTATAGCCAAAGTCTAAAACATGCCTCTGTGCCCCTGGGGCTCCATCTTTGTCCTTAAAGTAATAAAAAGAAGTCATTAGAATTACAAGTTCCCTCATTAGAATTACCACAGGCACTGCAGTTTATTTCAAGTTCATCCCACTTAAACAGTATTGCTCTTGTACTGAGACATTAATTAATTTAATTAAAAAAACAAACAACAATTGAGATTACAGAGCCTCTTTAAAAACAAAACATTAGCGATCCATTTTTTAAAGAATCACTTTTATCAGTTTTAAAGGAAATGAAAGT
Source organism: Hemichromis elongatus (assembly GCA_015108515.1). NCBI lineage: Eukaryota > Metazoa > Chordata > Actinopteri > Cichliformes > Cichlidae > Hemichromis > Hemichromis elongatus. Next base: position 25,827 of record VUQR01022803.1, on the reverse strand, counting down.
GGGAAAAATGGGCACGCCTCCCAAAAATGAGAAAAATGTTGTACAAGCTCTTCCAAATGTAATCAAAGCATTTGGAACTACAATGCCACAGTATCAGAAAATGGCCTAAAATACATATATACACCAGGCCATTAATTAATACTCATTTGGACAAGCTAGCATTGCTCATTTACCCACGGTGCCCTGCCAGGCCAGTTTGTGGTTAATAAGATAGGTCTGTCACCCCTAACTTGTCATTTGTCAAGCGTCAGTATTGACGTGAAGAAGCATATTTTACACTGCATCTTTTAAAAAATTTAACTAAGTTTAAGTATTTGAAAGTCTGGTTTAGTGCCTAAACCAAACCAGAAAGTGAAAATAAGAGAAATAATAAACAAAACACAAAGATCCCAACTATGCAACCTTGAAGCAGATTTACTCCAGCAGCAGAAGACCGCACACAGGAACTAATGTGATGTTCGGAAGTAAAGGTCAACAATGTGAAATCATTTATCCATCCTGTCTTCTGATGGCTGCTTCAGGATAACGCGCCATGTCACTAAGCTCAGATCAACTCAAACTGGTTTCTTGAACATGACAGTGAGATCAGTGTACTCAAATGGCCACAACAGTCACCGGATCTCAAAACAACAGAGCACCTTTGAGATGTGCTCAAATGGGTTATTTGCATCTTAGACAATCGGACTCAACGAGGAATGCTTCGAGTAGCTTGCTAAAACTGCTCCATGAATAATTATGGCAGTTTTGAAGGCAAACTGTAACTAGCTAGTGAGCGTAAATGTGGGCATTGTTGGTTTCTAAAGGCAACCAATATATCTGTGGCCAGTATGTGAAGGAATCAACACTAAACGACACCTTGTGTGTAATTAGGAAACGCAGGTGGCTCAAAGAACATCATTATATTACGTCCGGAGAGAGAACAGGCTTTCATTTTGCAAAAGTAGCCAGGCAGAGTAAGCGTAAAGAAGAAAACTTAGAATCATTGTTCATTGAAATGCTTGCACAGAAACTCAAACTCACAGACTTGTACAGTCATTTATTAAGACAGAGCCAGGCAGTACCTCTCCAACCATGCCATTCCAAACGTTGTTGATCTTCTTTCCGTGTTTTCCGTTGGTGACCAGGTAGAGGTCATAGGTAAACTTCACATTCCTGGCTATCTTCTTGAGAATGTCAATGCAGAAACCCTTGCAGCACTGCTTAATATAAGCGCCTCCTGATGTGCTGTTACTGCAACAAGCATATGCACAAACAGAATTAGGTCATTTTTTATATCAGAGGACATTTGAGTGTTATGTGTGTAACCGTGCGAGCTGCCTGCTTGCTCCACATCTGGTGGTTCCATCACACTGTAAAACTAGAATTATGACACTGCTAAAGGGCAGAGAGAGCTTTCACAGTGTGTGTGTGTGTTTCCCTTAGTGCCAGCTACCCAAACCAGATGAAAACACAGGGGTCCCGAGCAGAAGCTGCTGGGCTTTAAATAGAGCTGGGCTCTACAGAACAACCAACCCACATAATTAAAATATCAGCTGTCCTTTCCTCATCTGTCTTCTGTGTCCTTTTCGCTCTGCCTCCTTGGTGTTTCTCAGCTTTCGTCTGTGGGAAGATGCTTCCCCAAAAAACTCCACAGCCACACACAAAGGATGCACAGAATTCGAGCCGGTGTTTAAGCAAACTTTTCTGACAGCCGTCCGCGAGGACCTCAGAGCGGTGAACTAAACTGCATTGTTGGATCAAATGATTCTCATAATCTATTAAACCCTACCAGCATTTTCAAAAGCATTTCCATGAAAAGTTAATTCCGTTCCCATGTCAGCAATCTTTGATGTAGCGTACTGTATGTGGATCCGAGCAGCGGCTCTGTGACCTTTTCACTTGCCATTTTCGCTGACTCCAATTCAGGAGAAAGTTCATGAAGAACTGAGGGATTCACGCACGCAGAACACCGAGAACGGCTGTCAAAGACACGACACATCAAAGGATTAACAGATCCTTTAACTGCAGTCGACTGTATCTGCGGCGCATCATTACTGCGTATACGAGAGAGACAGAAAAAGCCAGAGCGAGCGTCGTATACATACGTGTGAGCGAGTCTGAGTATGTAAAACCTCAGTGTCTCAGGTGTTCTAATGCACACATACTGCATACATTAGTTTTTCCCAGCTGGGCCCTCTCTGAACACACAAACACACACATATACAAACACCAACAGGCTGTCTGAGGTTCACATACAGTACATCTCTTTAACTATTTTTATAACAATAAACAGATGCAAATGATGTGAAAGTAGTGACTGGGTAAATGAAGCAGCTGTAGAGGGTTAGATGTATGTACTGTATACAGATGTATGGACATCTGCACACGGAGTGCTGCACATACACACGATAAATGTAGAAGAAACTAGTCTTTTTGCCTCATGACTACTCAGATTTTACAGCAATCCCCGCTAGCGGATGACTGGTTAAGGTCACAAGTTAAGCTCTCTATGAGAGGTGATTCTTACGTCTAATAGTCCTTGCCTACAGTGCTGATAATCTCAGAGGTTGTTATGATGCATCCATTTCTCTAAGGCATCTCCCGTCTGCCTTCTTTGTGCTCTACAGATGCAAAACCTTTAATATGGTGGCTTCCGGCTGTTAAAGAAATCTTCAAAGAAAGTAATTACCGGTGAGTTTTTGCACTTCCCCTGTGGTTAGCAGTGACAGTCCTATCCTATCCTGTCTATGCTAACCCACGCTAATGACTATCCTGAACAATTTTAACTATTTTCTGCTGTCTGGATGAATCGACGCACTGATGACACAGAATGCTTCAGAAAAGACAGATGTTTGTTGAGCTGTGTTGTGGTTAATGATAGGCCGGAAGCACACATATGGTACTCAACAAGTGACAAATACACCTCAGTCGATTATAATGCATATTTAAGGGCTTCAAACTGGACTTAGACGGGATCCAAAGTGTAGAAATGAGCAAAAAAAGAAAAGCTGCCTTTTCTTGTCATGGAGAGACACTGGTTGAGGTGTGCATTTGTAAAGTAGATAAATGGAGCAAATCCAAGAGGAGTTTAATTGAGAAAGTTTTACTTTCACTGAATATCTGAAAAATATCTTCTTTTTGTTTACACATTCAAGACGGCGTGTGACATATTTCAGTCTTTACAATAATGCCTTTTAAGTTCTTTCAAAGAGAAGAGTCCTCAGTATTGTTTGACGTGCCGCTGCTGAAAAAAGGCTCGAAAACTCTCTGCTGGGCTGATTTAAAAACAAATGTCATGTACGCTAGAACACATTGAACTGAAATGACATCTGAAGAATCTATATTTGATGTTGTTAAAGGCCTATTATCAAACATATCTTTTCATCATTTTCATCTTAAATCAATTTAAAAATTATCAATCTGTTGCAACAGTAGTGATGTGCACAGAGTGAATATGAATCAATGTGAGACACTATTAATGCAATATATATGGTGAGGTGGAACGTAACAGTGTACTATAATTTCCTATTTCATATATATATATATATATGAAATCACATTAAGTGAAGTAGCATGGCAAAGTCTATGTGAATTTGTGATACTGTTGTCAAGAGTGCTGATAGCAGATAAAATGTTCCTGGGATCCAGATAAAGACATCAGATGTCAGATAAAGACTTGCTAAAAATAATAATAAGTAAAAAACTTAAGCAAACGGGTATGAGGGATGTTTTTAATGTGAGTGAGGAATCGAGATATTCAAGGGAACACCGGATATGGAGCAATTCTGCCATCCCGCCTGGAGTAGAAAGGACATTTTGCTGTTGGGGAAGAGCAAGA
>VUQR01022803.1:5644-17899 GCA_015108515.1 Hemichromis elongatus | reverse complement strand
TTTGCATCTGCTTGAGTGTTTGTATGTGTGCACAAGACCAAATACGTTCAAAATAACAAGTTAAGCACTCTGTAATCACCGCAAGTCTCCACTTGAAATCAATGTTGTCTTCACCCACTGTGTGTGCACGGACACCCGAGTGTGTATGCGTGTGCGTGCATCTATTTGTGTGTAGGAGTGGGAAGAGTCAGAGGCCACGTATCTCTCCCATCAACATTCTGCATTGATTTCTCCACAGATATATGCCTGAAAGACAGGTCACTGGTGCAACAAGGCTGCCCTCACTCTCTTACTCACTAAAGCTGTCCTGCATACGCAAACAGATCCTGTGCTGAACCGTTTACACACTCGCTAAAGTGAAGCAGCAGAGAGAAGTAAATGAACCAGTATCACATACAGTGATATGGGGATTAAAGACACACTCGCTCCAGTGAAACAATTTTCAGAAAGAGAGGATTTCTGAGTGTGAGGACTAGGATAATAGTGTGGATTCCCACTAGGGGAGAGTAGGCTTGTCCAAGGACGTTTACCTTAAAGACTGAATCACAGGCGGGACAGCAGCTGTCCAAAACAGACAACACCTTTTCTCTGACACCTTGTGTTCTGTTTTATTAGAAATTGTCTGAATCATCTCGACACCCCATCGGGTGATGCTGTACGAATGAAATATCATTCAGCTAAAACAGAATTTTTTAAAAGGCAAACATCTGCTTTATAAACATATTCATATTCTGCACAACATTTCCCTTTTCATACAGAAAAAGATGTGTCAGTCCATCAGCTATCTAAACATACATGATCGGAATTACTATTAGTAAGGAAGGAAGTTAAAAGCAAGTAACAAAAATAGCACCCTTTTTAAAAAAAATGTTTTTATGTGAGCTAAACTGGGCACGGGGCCACGAAGGAGTCACGCATGCACCCAAATATTGCGACAGCAAGTCAAGATGCATAAAAAGAACCATGTGAGTGCTGTTTAGCATGCACCCTGCAGCTGAAAACTATGATAATTACACTCCAGTTCAAACAGGTGGGATTTTATGTTGTCTCATCTCCAGGAGAAGTATTAGAGACAACACACATAAATATTGTAGTCGGACAGTGGATTAGAGGGAGCTACATTAATCATCCGTTCTTACAAAGACTTGGAAAAAGGCCTGCGCTCTGTGAAAGCCGGCTCCACTCACACTGAGAAAAAAGTAAACAAAAGGTCCCCATCTCCCTCGTGTACTGGCACTGCAAAATAAATAAGTAAATAAGTAAATATAGATATAAACCAAGCAGTTCCAGTTTAGGTGTGTCCTCTCCCAGCAAACACAATAATTAAATATAAACCTACACAGCCAACCATTAAAGACCGGACCTTCACTCTACAACCGGACCCACCTCTATCACAGATCACAATGGTTTGGACTATTAGTGGCCCGTCAAGACAAATATATATATTTTTTGTGTTGGAAAAATCTTCCCGGTGCAGCAGGTGATGCCCTTGTCACAGCGCATCGCCACGGCTGAATACATGTAGCGGAAACGCTGTGGCAGTTTATTCTGGGAAACTGCTGTCGCCTCCTATTTCAGGTTTGTTACCATTTTGGGGGAAAAAAGTTTCTGATGTAAACGAATGACGCCGCTGTGTTTTTGAGGCATGCAGGAGAGCCAAATCCTGTTTGTATTGTGATTCCCTGTCTAATGAAAATGAAATGTAAAGCTACATTATGAAGGAGGTTCAGTGATTTTTATATAAACGCATCATCATCGTCTAGGAAATCTGTGGAGGTTTAAGTAGTACGTGGCAGAAAGAGCTGCATCATAGAAATATATGAAACCCCCTCCTTCTGTAAGTGCAGCTTTTAATGTGGATCCTGCTACCACTATGTGAGAAGCACTTTTCTATTAGCTGAAATACTCTCTGAGCACTTTTATGAAAGTATGAATAAAGAAGAAAGGCAGGCTTCTTCCCAAATTCTGTATTATGGCAGAGAGCATATTTTTAGAGGAAAGTGACAGCTTAGGGGTTTGCACGGTACACTGGTTCCATCAAAAAGAATAACCTTTTGAAATTTACAACAAGGACAAACCTTCCATAAAAACCTGTATCATTGTGGAGACCAAATAAGCTCAACTAGAGTCTGAGATATTAATTCCTGTCAAGCAAGAATGACAGAAAATCCGGCGGGTCTGATAGTGTCTTTTAAGTGCCGGATTATGTTGTCCTATTCCTCCCCACCTCGCGTTGTTTATATGCACACTGCGGCAAGATTGTATCTAGACTAATGTATGCAGAATCCTCATCACAGCCTCACCACTTTTCCGAATCAGTGTGGGGGAAATCCAACCTGTCGGTTTATTATCACAAAAAAATTGGCTGCAGTTGTTTTGACAAATATGCAAATTCAATCTAATAAGTTAGTGAGACAAATGAGGTACCTCTGACAGTAAGAATAGAGCTCTGAACAAACATTTGAGTCCCTGTCGAGGTCTGAGTTATATTGGATCAACCTGTCAACAGCAGCAGTGTTGTATATGCTTTGATATACACTGTAACGGCCTAATGGGAGAGACAAATGGGATAATAAAGCCATAATGGTGAAAATCGCACTGTGACTTTCATTCTAATGAGCCAGCTCATAAGTCATCACCAATGTGCAGAGCCTAGCAACGTGACCTTTATATTTTTAGTTAGTTTAATATAGACTTCTGAATTTATAATAGCATATTAGCCACTGCATGCTTCATATTCAAGATGCAGTCACAATATCGCTCTGAAATTTTTTTTACAGAGGCAGTTTAGCTAACAGCCCCGTAGCAGCGACTGCTGTGGAATCTCAGTATGAATAGGCATGCTTGTGTTTCTCTGTGTGTGTGCGCCTGTACATCACAGAGACTTCACAGAAGAGTACATTATCTTGCATGCTGGTATGCACACCTACACACACCTTCTGACATACACTATATGAGCCCCCCACAGACACGACTAAAAGAGAAATCCAGACAACAAAGCTAGTAACACCTGCTCTAATCCAAACTTAATGACAGTCCAGTCATGATGTGAAGCAAGGTGCTCACGCAGAAGCGCACAGTCATACATACACCGCATACACAAGACGCATCCCAAGCTCTAGTTAACACAGGGTGGCAACAACAAGGAGGTCTGCCTGAGGTCTCACAGCTAAGGAGGCAGAATGAGCTCACACACCGAGCAGCCGTGTACACAACATCTAACAGTGTTAAAAGCCATTAGAAATCACAGTGTTTAACACTGCTGTCATCTCCGCTTCCTTTCTCTCCTCTTCCCCTCTCATTACTACATTAAAAAGAGTTATGTAAGAGTGCCGAACACTGAGCCACAAAGACAAACCGAGTTATGCAAGTCCCTGGACCTTGATCTCCTTGCAATCGTCACACACACACATGAAAGTTACACACACCTGCGCAGGGCACTAGGTGGGAGCTTCCCCGGGCTCCTGTCTGACGCTGTGCTGTAGCAGCTGCTCTGGGCCTCTGGTAGCTCTCCCTTCTCCCGCAACATGAAGGTGGCTGCAGAGGAAATGATGCCCACCCCATCCCGCACCCGTGTCTCCAGCGGGTACCCCCAGTCATCATAGGACACAGAGATCATACCCAGGGGGAAGACCTGAGAGGGGGAGGAGAAGACATCTAAGAAACGACACATGTGGTTTGTAAGCTTCAAGTTTAGGTTAATTTGCCATTTTTACCCCAGATTTGAAACATCCATATTCAATTCTTAAAAGTGTCAGGCAGATGATTTATTGGTTCTGTCTGTCCTCCGGAAATAATTCATAGCTGGCTACTAGATATGTGTGAACAGACTCTATGTCTATAAATTGAGTTACTCATTCAGGTATCGCCTACATCTTGCAGCTGTCATTGAAAAAAAAAAACCTGTATAGCTCAAACTTTATCTCTCTAACACAGACTGAGCAAACATAAAAAAAAATGCAGGCACAGCAATCTGTCAGTCTACCCTACAGTACTTTGTTTTTACATTTTAATTTGGCTTTAGCTGTAGAGTCAGATCCATGTCTGAGAAAGAAATCAGAGGCGGAAACCCAACACAAACAGGAAGACTCGAGTCAGAGACGGAGAAGAATTAGGAGAATAAACATTTGAGAGGCTTTTGAGAAGAGATAAAATAACATCTTACCACTTCAAGCATAGGGTAAACATTTGAACACATTATGCTTTGAATTACTCACATTTTTATGTGCAATTGGATGATAGGTACCTTATTGTCCTATCTATGGCAAATCTGTGATTTATGCCTTTGGGACTGATCATATATAATTATGTACAAAGTAGTAGTGTAAAAGATGAATTTTTCCTGGATTATCTGCAAATTAGTATGCTGTGACTTGAACTGTCAGCATGATTGTCTTTGAAGCAACTTTTAATATGTAATACATGGATTAAAGATAAAGTTTCACAAATTCTGGGAATTCTGCACCGACATACAACATCGCTTGTCTGTGTAAACTCATCTGCCTGCCAGCCCCTCTTAACCCTACTAATTAAAGATTCTTATCTTGTTTGTCTGATCTACAGACAAACAAAAACAGGTGGAAACACCATATTGCCGGGTGACCAGAGTTCAGCTGCCAGAGTCATTGCTTTGGCTGGAAGCTGTGACTTCCTGGAGTCTTGCTGTCGCTGTGAGGTTATCAAGAGTTCAACAGCGTTCAAGAGTCGAAACCCGCCAGACCCTCATAAAACATCTAACACAATTACATTTGGTATTTTAATCTGGTGTCTGACCAACACTAGATTTTTGTCTTTTCTGTTGGATGGCCAAAAAATATATATAACATTTCATATTCTTCATTTATAAATATATATATATGATGCACACATACAATATGTGAATTTTTTTTAAAATTTAAACTAGAAGGTGAAAATGATGATGACTATGATTTTAAACTTACCTGCACTGTATTTCACAAACTACAGTAAGAACCAGCACAGCTGTAGTTAGCCTAAGCTAACTGGTTGCTAGCTGGAGTTTTATATTAACCCGTGGGTGTGGGAAATTTTATTATTTTTTATTTAACTTTTCTCCAGAAAGCTGAATATGTAGCATATGTCAGCATTTATAAATATGAGGGTAAATCTGGGACAGTCAACAGATGACCTGCAACAGCCTGGGATCAAAAACACTGCTTGTCTTGTCAAACCGCTCAAAAGTGGCCACCTGTTACTACATATGGGACCTCACTACCTCAGGGGTAAAGTCTGGGTTGCCAGTGGTGAGACTGGACACGATCCAGATGTAACCAGCTCCTATCAGACCCAAGGACCGAGCTTCCTCCATTATATACCTGTCAAAGAAAGGAGACCGATTCAAAGCTGAAGTCTGTGAAGGCAGTTTGTGACAAAGAGACAGAAACGGCACAAGGAAATAAGACACACAAACACTTACACGGCTTCATCCTTGGAGCAGTAGAGCAATATAACAGGACTCTGGATCCTCTTGAGTGCAATGTGTGATTTAGAGTTTGGGTCGCCGTCCACAGCGTCTAGAGTCACCACACTCTGCATGTCCCATCGCACAAAGCTGTAACAATACACCATTAAATAATAGAACACATTCAATCTTGTCAGCTGTCATAAATAAAGGTAAGCAAACAACATGTGCGTGTGTATGTGGTGTTTTCATTACCTGTGATCCACAGTTATCCTCAGCGTGCTTATGAAATCCTGGTACCCAGGGAACTTGGATGTGACAATAGAAAAAACATGCCAGTCGTATTCCTCCATGATAGCAAGCATGAGCAGAGCCTCCTGCTGCAGAGCCGCGCCGAACTGGAAGAATGTGGATTTCTCATCCTGCAATGACATGCGGGGCCAGCAGCACAGACAGTCAGCAGATTTTTCAGAGTAAGTAAATTAATTGCAGAAAAGGGGATAAAAAAAGGCACTGGAGTCTATGTGAGCAAATTTGACTGAAAAACCAGAATTAGAGCCATTTTCAATTTTACAATCAGCGAGACAGACCGAGAGAAGAAGGGAGATAAGAAGGACTTGCAAGAGCTGGAGAAGCGACAAGTAGAGAGGGAAAATGGGAAAGGGGCGAAGAGATGCTGAGAGATTCAGACAACAAGTGAGATTGCACAGCAAGAAGAGTGACTGCCGGCAACAGGGGGGGCCTAATGGTTGGAGATAACTGCCTCATAACTCACAGGTTTGATTCACTTCAGCACTCTGTAGCCAATATACCAAACAGCCAGGCATTGTCTTGAAAGGTAATTGAGCCAAATACTGATGTCTCCTATCATGTGAACTGACTTAAAAACATTTGAGTCATTAATACTGAACGTTTTTTGTTGTTGTGGTTTTCCTTTTCCCAGTGCTAACTGCAACAATATATAAAGTCATCCTATAACCGTCTCATTTCTGTAAACTGCGGATCGAAATGTTCACAGCTTTGGAGCAATAACTCACAACGCCATGCACAGTTAAATCATTTCGTCTCAGATTCAGGAGGAAACTGAAGGCCCGTGTGCGAGTAAAAGAGCAGTATGCATTATCAAAACCAAAGCAGCTGTTAAGTAGAATGAAACCCCAAACCGAGTGTGAAATAAGTTGCTAATGATCGCAGAATGTATGTTTGCATGAAGGCTAATCTAACAGAACAAAACGAATAGACAGCAACACGGCCGAGCCACCAGAGAGGGAGGGAGAAGAGGGGGTAGGTGTGGATGGGGAAAAGAGAAAAAGCCTGAGATGGGTGAATGAGATGGAGAAAAATGTTCCAGCCTTCTGAGTGAGATTGAGATACCTGCTGCAGAAAGAAGTGGGGAAAAGGAGTATATGAGCGAGAGAGAGAGACACTGACATCAAACCCTCCTTCCCTATGACTGTGCCTGTATTCTCCAGGCAGAAAGATCACACGCGTACATACATGCTTTAAAACTCTTTCAGCGGAGGGCATCGAAAAACGTGACACATTAAACATCAAAGCCTTTGTGAACACACACGAAGAGTCAGTTCTTCTCTTCAGCTGTGCGTGCATGTGTGCGTCTATAATATTTGCGCACGTAAAAGAGCTCATACCCCGTACATTGGTCCAACAAAGATTTCTCGGCTGTAGCTGTAACACACATCAGATCCAGCACCCCTCCTTCAACCACAAGAAAAAATGGAGAAAAGTGGGAAGGGGAGAGGATGAAATTGTACTTCAAAAGTATCTGTCTTGCTGTTTTCATCTATGTGTGTGTGTGTGGCTTTTTACTTTACTAAGGTTTAGAAAAAGGAAAAAAAAAGAAAAGAAATCTCCCTCTGTGTGGCAACAGGCACATCCTCAGCTCTTCCTAGATAAGAGGGACACACAAGCGCAGGTGCTACCATACACTAACACTCTCTTATATTCAAGTGCACAGCTGTACACTCACATTTAAACCAGTGCTGCGAGTGAGTTTACAAGCAATCTGATTTGTCAGGTAGCCGGTCAGCCTAATTATCTGCCAGAGCTTTAATAAGAGTGATCATTTTTGGTCATTCTTTTCTAGTTTTGACCACTGCAGATTATTAGTCGTCAAGGCAAATTGTTCAGATCTGGAACAAACAAACATCCTGTCATTGCAACAAAGTCCGACTTGCCTGATTGTCTGAGTCGTCTTGTAAACAAGACCAAATTTACATATAATAGCCACATTATCTAAATCATTCATGTGTAAATGAGTGCACTCAAAATGACTGTAATAATGCATGCGCACAACTGCATCAAGTGTGTCAACATTGGAACCAGGAAGCCAGCAAACCATGAGTGATTTTTACCACTGATTAGGTAATTATTGTACTATGCTCCTCGATTTGCACATTCAGATAAGTTTGCCTAGCCTGAAAGGTTTCAAGATTGTTGGTTGGACATATAAAGCAACCGAATATGAGGAGTCTAAAATATCTTGTTTTGAATTTTATCATTGTACACATACATACGGTGGCCCTGAGAGGCAAAACAGACTTCAACTTAAGAAAACACCGCCAATAAGGAAAACACTGCAAAAGCACACAGAACACAATGGAAATAGGAAAAAAAAGAGAGAAACAGATAAAACCGAAATAGGAAAAAAGGAAAAAACAGATTTCCAAAAGCACAAGGGAAGTGTTTCTGGGGAGACAATAAGCCGACGGACTAGTTGCAGGAACCAAAACGTTCTAGATAAGTGTGCGTAAATCTCATGATTCATACATTCCTGATGATGGATTTTTAGGCTAATACAATTACCTCTCATCTTTTCTTTCCTCACAAAACCGATAGATCCTCGACTTCTTTTAAGTGTGTCCCAGCACAATTCTTAGCATATTTTGGTTCTAGCAGAATAACACAACATGTCACAAAATTCAAATAATCTCACCTGATTTCTTTAACATGAGAATAAGTTCACTGTACACGAACGGCCTCCTCAGTCACCAGATCTCAATCTAAATTTGGCACGTCTGCAGCCACGAAAAATTAAAGTGGTTCAGCAGCCAATCAGCCAGTGAGTGCATGTTCATGGCATATTTACACCTGTCATTGTAAGCTTTATTGAAAATGCACAGCAAAAAAAACAACAACAAAAAAAACAGAAAAGAAGACCAAAGGCATAGAAAGTAACATGGCCCTCTTTGTAGAAAATGAGTCTTCTTTTTTTGTCTGAGAAGGCTTCTGCATTAGAATAGTAATCTTATTTTAAGACAATATATCCAACTTTGTTATAATAGGATACTCCAGCTAACACTGAGCTAGAGTTAACAGGCTTGAACAAATCGTTTGCATAATATTCCAGCAGAGAAACAAGATTGTTTCCCCTAATTTAAAAGTAAGACCTCTTGCATAACTTCTCAATTTAAGCTCCCTGGTAAAACTCTGGATCTAACCAAGACTTGCAGTTTTACATCTCACCATATAGTCCTATTCATCTCATTTTGAGAGTAATATACTATTTAAGAGCTGATTGTGTAAGATTATTCTGATTGTTTTAAAAATATATGTTTTATTTTTTAGTGAAGCTGGTGGATCTGAAGTTAGTTATTCTACAAGAAAGTTCAAGCTTAATTACCATCAGCTGTACGAGGTTACGTCTACTTACACTGCTCAGCTCAAGACTTTTGCAAATGCAAAGGCTGTCCGGTAACAAGAGCTTAAATCACTCTTAGATTTCTTATTTATTTAAATGCTGGTGCTGCATCCATATCAAATAATTTATGTATAAACATTTTGTAGTTATCAGCAGTATCATCAATACACCCCTTTGTGGTTATTAGTTTATGTTTTCAAGTAGAATATTGGAAGGGTCCACACTGGTATAATAACCTGATGTGTGATCATCCACCCTCTCAGCATCTATCAGCTCTGTTTTCCTGGGGAGGTGTATTAGATTACAGTAGCATATGCTCACAGATCTCTTATTCAGCGCAATAAACTGAAAAGTCCACAGATGTTTTTTGTTTTTTTTTATTAGTTCACAGAAACGTACACTCCCTCTGGTCCTTTCATTAGTGAGAATAAGTCCCTTTACAGCGCCTGCATTTTAACTCATCCCAGCCGAATAGGTGCCGGTGTAATGAATAACCCTAATGACTATTGAGATGCATTAAGTGTCCCATCAATCCATTTTAACCAGCCAGCACAATACCTGGAAAGGACTCACCTAAATGGGATGCATCCATTGTTACTTGCATCAGTTACATCTGTGTTTTTTTCTGTCTCGACAGTTAAAAAAATGTCGGTCGTTTTCTCCTCCATATGGATCACTTTGGGGACTTGATCAAGGTTCCCTCTAAACTTTAACCTCCCTGGACCTGGCGTCCACATATGTGGACATCACGTTTTGGGTTGTCTAGACCAAAATACTAATTTTTTGCTCTACAAGGGCCTAATATCCACATATGAGGATGCTATACTGCCACTGTTCTACAGAAATGTAAAATGAATGAATCTAATTTTTTTCAGAAACAAAAATCAACAACAAAAATCTGGTAATTATTTGTTTTTACATCCATCATGTCCCAATCAGCCCAAAGAGCAAAGAGAAATTAAAAATACATGCCATGAAAGCGTTCGGGTCTTAGGAGGTCAAAAAAAAAAGGTCACCAATGACTTCCACGCACTTTGAAATTCAGTTCAGGCGATGGTTTGATTCCTCGCTCCTCTACATGATAAAGCGTTCACTGCTCCACTCTCACAGGTGCGTGAGCTCATGATTGAACTGGTGAATGAGAACATCAAGCAGTTGTAGAACTGCAATTGCAGTATTTGTAGTTTCATATTTCACAATAATAGACAAAAAAAAATTTTTTTTCTCTAAATAACTGACTAGATTTGTGTTATTTCACTTACAGTTTTTCCAAAAAAAGTCATTTTCTCTGAATGAAGTCCACATTGACTGAAACATTCTTTGGAGAAACCCTTCCACTGATCTCAGTTAGTGTTTAAGAAAACTTCAAGGACATTTAAGCTAGTTAAAAAAACACATTTCCACTGAACTGCGTTGCCATGGATAACAATATCCACATGTGGCCAGGTTTAGGCACAACTACGGCACACGTCACTGCTTACACACAGTGTAGCAGAATCACTCAGACTCGCTGGATGTGATGAAACCAATACACGCTGAGAAAGAAGCTCGGGTGAGTTGAAGGTTAATGCTGACAACGGATGGAAAGAATACGACAGGCAAAAAGAAGATGAAGCATGCAGTGTTTTCCACTACAGAAAAGTGCCTGTTTTTAATGCCGTGCTGCCTGACACCTCAAAGATCGTGGCCGCTCCATATTGATTTTTGGCCTTGTCTCTTGTGTACATAGATTTTCACGGATTCTCTGACTCTTTTAAAGATATTGGGAACAGCAGATGATGAAATTCCCATGTCCTTTGTTATTTCGCGCTGAAAAAGGTTACTTTAAAATTCTTTGTCTTTAAGAGAGTAGTGAAACCCTCCCTGTCTTTACTTCTAAAAGACTCAGTTTCTCTTAGATGCCCTTTTAATACCCAATTATCAAATTTACCTGCTGGCAATTCACATAATTAGAAGTGAGATTTTCCACTTGGTATTTTTTTTTCTTTTTGCATAACTTTAATTATCCCTAATTGTCCCTGTCTCAGCTTTTAGACAAGATCATACATTTTAAAAGAATTTCTAAATCTGATGTGATTAATTTTTGCCTGTCTGTAAAGACCCCTCATACCCCTGGTACTCAAGAACATCCTTTCCACACACACAAATTCAATAAAACATCACATGGGATGTTGATGAGGACTTTTAGCCTGACTCTCAGGTTTACCTCTAATCTTTTTCTGTTCTTTTTTTGTACTTTAACCACAAATGTTTTTGCTCTTTTTTGTTTGAAGTTAAAAATGTACTGTGTATGTTTGAATTACACAGGCGTATTTGGATAGCTGTGCATATCTGAGCTTAAAACATTTATGACAAAACGTTATTGCAAACTGCCTTAGACTACCAACTTAGAATACTAACTGCCTGGATGACTGAGAACGAACACAGACATATATTTGTAAATTGCTACGCGGATAAAGCTGAATCCACGGGTGTTTTTCATTTCTAGTATTTGTGTCTAGGCGGTTCTTTTTGTACTTATTTAAATGACGATTTATGTTCCAAGCAGTCTGACACATTTTATAAGACTTGTTTGATTTTTGTTTTTTTCTTAAGTGAAATGGGATGTTTTGTTGATAGTGATGAGTTGTTCATTACCCCTACAGTTTAAAGATTGTAGCTAAGCATTCATTCATTTTCTTAATAGCTCACTCAATTCAGAATTGCAGGGAAGCTGCAGCCTATTGGAGTGGTCACGGTTTAAAATGTGGGGCACTCCTTTGACAAGTCTCCAATCAATCACACCAGTAAGACACACACACATCCATTCACATCCAAATCATCAATTAACTTAACATGTAAGTCTTTGGACTGTAGGAGGAAGCCAGGAGTGCTGTGCAATACGCTACATTTTGGTATCGATACCAAGTAAAGCCAGGACCAACACCAATACACATACAGTTTCAACTTATAAAAGCAGCTTATGTCAGATTATGAAAGATAAATCATCATTAATTCGCTAATTCTGAACACATTTTGATCAACACTAAATCTTTTAATGAACACACACACACGCACACACACACACTTATGCGCACTAAGAAAAGCAGCATTTCAAACATCTTTTAAATGAGACTGTGCGCTTTCAGAGACAATTAGCCGTAGGCTTCATACGGCAATTGACGTGCGACTCCAATTT
>VUQR01022801.1:0-21022 GCA_015108515.1 Hemichromis elongatus | reverse complement strand
TAGTTTGGACATGGAGGGCGTATACAGTCTGTGGTCTAAACAATCATGGCACATTATTCATTGCACTAATTTCTAGCATTTTCCACAATTAACCATGTACCACAGCCTTTTACAATTTAAAATTAACAAATACAACCATATGAAATGGTTAAATAAAATCTACTGATTTAATAAAGTCACCTGTATTCAAAAAATTGATGGACTTATGATTTTTTTTTTTTATGTTTCTGGGTTTAAACTATATAAGAACCTTAATCTTTTGCTTTGTGCTTAAAATCTGCCAAAAACATAAAACATTGGCTATATGCTTTGTAAGACTAAGCCAAGATGAAACTGGGAAATCACTTTGCTTCTTCTCAATAGTTTAACATTTTATGAACACACTTATTAAATGTCTTATCAAAAGTTTGGAAGATTAATAATAATCTGCTCACATGAGTTTGTTAAAAATTAGATAGCTTGTTTTTTGACTTTGGCTTTTGCACTGATAAAAATGTGAAATGCAATGTGGTAATTATTGAAATCAAGCCAGGGTTAATATATAAACTGGACAGACCACGGACAGCTCTTTGCACTTGTTATGCTAAGTTAAGTCATATGGCAGCTGCCTAAAACAAGTGAGAGCGGTGTTGATTTTCTCATCCAACTCCTAACGAGAAAGCAAACGAGCATGAGAAAAAACCGAGCTACGTGTTTAATAATACATTTTCCTATCCTTTGTTCTCCCACAAATTCACATACATACTCACACAGAGTAGCACAACTGTAAGGCATACCAATCTGCTTGACAAACAGCAGGCAGTTGTAACAAATGACGTACAAAGACTGGAAAAGACACAGAGACATTCATTCATACAGAAACACTCAGGCGTCTCAAAGAACAAAAAGCGTTTGGTGTCTGTCGATTGTCGTCTTTATGACTTATGACCAGGTGTCATCTTAAAGGCAAAAACTTCATTTTGGTTTAGAATCCTTGTTCTGCTAATGAAGAGCAGCCACCTGTCAACTGCTGTAAAGATGTTAGCATTGATTATAGAACAGCACTGTGTAATATGTGATTGCGATTAAATACTTGCTGCTCTATATAATAAAATGACTTTTAATTTTTCTATAATAATTTATCTAATATAGTTTTGTGTATGAACAAAGATTACACTATGAGTACACTAAAGAGTGGATCAGCATGTTAATGAAGGCTGAAACCAGCTGAGGTTTTATGAGAGTACAGCTCAGTCCCACATACAATAGAGTGGTTCAGCCCTGTTACATGTATATGAGTGTGAGTGGGTGTCTGGTGTATTCATATGCCAGTGGGCTGAGCACATTTGTCTGTCTGCTGCTCTTCTGCCAAATACTTTTGCAGTATTTAGACTGAAACACACTCACATGTGCACTCAGAAATACACATTGGCAGACTAAAAAAAATGAGAAGCAAAACAAGAAAAATTGAGAGAAAAATAAAAACAAAAACACAAGAAGTGATTGTATCCAGTGAGTAGGAGAATAATTGGGCTGAATGAATGAACTACAGTGTCAGAGTTGGAGAGACAGTGCTCAGTCCATCCATCTACGAGGGTACAGTGTGCTGCTGTCCTTGGATGAAGTGCATACTGCAGTGTCAGTCCACCAGCCATGGTCCATCCAGTCAAGAGCTGAGGGAGGCTTCCACTTTAATGTGCCCCCTGTGAGTTCTTCAACAATCAGACGGTAGAGGTACTGTAGGGGGACAGGGAGGACCCATCCCAGAGGTATGTGGATCACCACACACGGCAGATGTTGTCAGGAACCATGTAGCTGCTTTTGTTGCAGTTGAATGCTTTGGCAAATTCTGGGAAATTCTGAAGGGAGCCTAGTACCCTGTGAATGTAGAGAGGAGATTGATGGTTGGAGCTGAAGTTGTTATATTAGATGGAGACTTGAAAGTGAAATTAACATGACATATCGTTTTGTCTAGGTTTTAAAATGTTAGCTACCATTGTAATTTGTTTTCTGCCCTTTGCCAGCAGCACATAGCTGATTGATGTAGAGAAAATACTCTTGGTTTGAGTTTACCTGAATTTCCCTGGACTGTGTACATCAACTTTAATGGAATTAACAGCTTGCTCTGGCCGATGTGTTCCACACCACACCTGTAAAAAGACAGTGATTAGGATGCACTGAATTGCACCAAGAAATCTGAAATCTGTACATCCATCCATTGCTTAACCCAGTCCATCTATCAATCCATCCATCCATCACCAAGCATGCACATTTTGCAGAATATTTTTTAAAAAGTGGCCTTTTATTCATCAAACAACATGCATCAGTCAGTAAGGCTAGTACCTGAGCAAAGTTTAGGAAGAAGAGTTGATCATGGGAAAGGTCAATTCCAGGCAGAGGTGGTTCCTCCCCATGCTGCTTTACGTAGTTCTTGTAGGCCTAAATTGGCAATCATAATGAATACATCTAAAAATCACGTTACTGATTATGAAATCATCAGTTATGAAATCATAACTTATGTCACTACGTTTGCAGACATAAAAATAAATGCATATGGATCCATCTTGTCTCCTTGAGATTTATTTACTAATTAAAAAAATAATTTAGACTTTGCTCCAAAAGAGAAAGAGAAAAAAAAATACAATGTATCATTATGTACTTAGACATGTAAAATTTATATGAAAATACTATACCTGTTCTTTACTGTTGCATTCAAGTCTTTGCATGTCTTTTCTCTGCTTTGCCAAGCTAAAACTGATATATCCAACAGTGACATTATGTCCTTTATTGCTGTGTTTACAATAGCTAATGAGCCAGGCTGTGACCCAGCAAAATAACTTGTCTATTAATGTTAGAAAGCAGATGACAATAGCAAACTGCAGACTGAATCACCTCCTCTCTTATCTGTAAACCGGGCCTCTTAAACAGACTTTCTCTCTGTCTCTCTTTTTTTTTCAGACTCATTACCTGATACGCCTGTCGTATCCCTCCATTGTCAGCAATGTTTTCTCCAAGGGTGTTGTTACCATTTAACTGGAGAGGGGATATAGGTACAGAGAACACAAAGATTGACAGGGAAAAAGGACAAAAGGAGGCTGTAATTTTTCCTCTGTATTTCAGCAAATTGTACATATCACTTTGGGGATATAGGAAATCATTTCACAAGGGATAAAAGAAGCATTGTTCAAAAGAAAAGGACAGAGAAGGTGAGACAAAAAGAAGGAGAGGAAGAGCCATTGATATGTCAACACAAAATATTGAGGGCACCTGGAGCAGGAGAAGGAATGAGGCAGCAAAATGTGTGGAAAGACAGCAAAATGACCAACAGATAAGCTGGCAAAGGTAACAGGAAAGTAAATAAATGAGATAAAGTAAAGTTCATGATGATGTTGGGGAAAATATGTAGGAGGAAATTTAAGAAGGACAGATATAGTTCAGATGAACATACATGTAGTCCACTAGCGAGATCCCAAGAGAAGTTTCCATACTGATCAACAATGCACTTAGACAGTTCGAGGAACCTCTGTGTTGAGTCTGGTGTCCACCAGTCCTTCAGGTCGCCATCCTTATCATAGTTACGGCCTAAAGAATGAATGGGACATAGACAAGTTAAGCTTGATGAACAAAGAAAACAAGAAAATCTACAGCTCTCAAATGCTGTATATAGTCTGTGTTAGTTACATATTTACATTACATTTATGTGAAAAACAGTTCAAAGATCAATGCAGTCGGCCGGAACTGCCCCTGGGAGGAAGAAAGAGTAACAATGTGGAAAATCATACCGTTGTCATCAAAGCCGTGCGTGATCTCATGACCGATTACCATGCCAATGCCGCCATAGTTGAGAGACTTAGCCTGGCCTTTGCTGAAAAAAGGAGGCTGAAGGATTCCAGCAGGAAACACTGACACCAAGAAAAGACAATCCCAAAAGTAAATAAATAAATCAGCAAATACATAAAACATGTATTGTTTTAGTTGTTTGCAGTTGAATCTATGCATATATGTGAAATACCTATTTGATTTTTGCTGGATGAGTAAAAGGCATTGACAACAGCAGCTCCAGTTACCCACCTGGAGAAAGAGGTTGGAATTAACCTACAGTAAAGAGCACTATTGCTACAGTAAAGAGCACTAGAACACAGTGAAATTCGTGTTTGATGAAATACACCAAAATTAACCTGCAGTTTTAATAGCTGGGCTAATGTTAGCCTCCCAGCCGAGGAAAGCTGAACTCTATACGTGGGTAGGAGTTTGTGTGGGAGAATATGAGTGCACTGTGCTAAACGTGAGATACTGAGGTACACCAAAAGCGCCCAAAAAAAATAAAAAAATTATTCTGGCTAATTTAAATAGTAACAACTCCAGCTTAATATACATCTGCAATAAGCCAGGTTTTGTACCCCTCAATGGAAAGCTTACTCCTCTTTGTTGACTTTTACTCTGAGTTTCCGCAGGCGTTTCTTCTGCACATACTCCAGGTTCTGTAGGATGTTTTCAAAGTACTCCTCTGCACTGTAGCTCAGCTAACACCAACACACAGAGAAACAGGAGGATTAGCCGAGATGAGAGCTATCAACACTTGGCCATATATTCTCCAGCAAAACTCATAAAAGCCAGGAATTCACAGAGATTTTTCACAGAACCGATATGCGGCTACAATAAAGGCGCTCTGTATTCTGCTGAAATGATTCCATGAAAGAAGGAAAACATTCTCAGTTGCATATTTTCAGATACTTACATCTTTGTACTCATTGTTAAGATATTCTTCATCCATGATGTTGTCTGAATAGCCAATCCGTTCCCGAATAGCTCGGGCCTGCACAAGAGTAGGTTGAGAAAATTGAAGAAACATTTTAGCCATTAACTATCCCAAAATTCAGAATGGACTATATGTATAACAATCATTATCTGTTATATCTAAAATTATAACCAATACCTTCTCCTCAGCTGCTTTCTTGGTCTCTGTATCCATCCAGGTCAAGTCATCAAGGTTACTAATGAACACTTCCCGAATGTCTTTAATCATCTCTTCCATCTAAGCCAAGCCACACAAACACAAACAACGATTTAAAGCCTCATCATATCAGTCAGAACAAATTTTCCTGGAGAGGGAGACTATCATCAAAATCTGAAGTTATGCTAAACAATCTTGCAACATACTGGGCAACAAATTCATAGAAATACACATCCCTGAATTAGGTCTCATCATTACATAGTCATATATGAATGCAGAACAAATCCAGGTTACACTCACTCTGTATAGGAGTCTGCTGACCTTGGAAGACATTTTTAGAAGTATGATATTAGTTTAACATGACATTTTTTTTTCTATCAAATATTAAAATTGGCTGAGGTCACAATAACAACCAGAAATGTTTCATTAGTGACTACAATGAATACAAATACTAAAAGAATATTATTAAACAGATATTTTTTTGTACATATAAAAGTCTCATCTTGTATTTAAATTCTCTACAGTAGATCTCTTCGCTTCTTGACTGCATATTTACAAATGCATTATTGATCATGCTACTGTGCTACATATTTTAAAAATTTACATTTGCTTATAGATGCATTCAGCATTTTAGGGGTTTCAATTGTTGTTACTCGAATGATCCTGAGCTTTATGAATTTAAATAATAGAAGAGATATTTCATCATAACGGCAAGCCAGTTATATTATTGTTATTAAACACATGAATGCGTGCAAGTGAAAAAATGCTTTTCATTTCAGCCATTCTTGTCTTCAACGTGAATTTGCAGAGCAATAGTAGCTTCAGATAATGAGATTTTTGTATGCAAATTCACAAAGCATCAGTTATCACATCAAAAGCCCCCTTTTAGTTGTAACCTGTGGTGCGTGTTTCTATGACGTATTTCCCTGAGCTACATATTTTCATGATCTTGCTGCATACAGAGAGACAGTCTGACTTGCGCCACCAGTGCAAACCATGCCCTGTACTTTGGCCATCAGACTCAAAAAGGCATAGGTTTTAGACCACAACCACAACAAATACACAACTGGGACAATTCAAATGAAAGGATCACCACCAAATAACAGATACAAAGAGAATAGAAATGGGAAATTAAAAAAAAAAAAAAACTTCAGAGACAACATAAGTCACCCTTCAAGGGTCCTCTAACCACAGATTTGTTTTGAGGCCACAGTAGGCAGACAAAAGGCATACCAGCTTCTCATCACATTAGCAGACCCCTAGCTAACATAATGCGTGACGACTTGGAGAGCAAACTGTGTTGCCCACAAACCAGCAGCGATTATACTTAAGAGGCTTTTCTAAAAACCTTTTAACATACTTGTGATAGCGTTATGTGCATGGATACGCTGTGTTCCAGTTGTTTTTTTCTTTTAGTCAAAGTTTTAGCATGATTATGCTTCTGTATCACACAGTGCAGAAAATTAGGTGGATTATCTACACAAAGCTAACAAAGCGTTAAAAAACAGATATTTTTCAATCACTGTGATTTAGTCCATGTGGACTGAGTTTGGGAAAGCTAGATAGTTGGACCCAACGTTACTTTATCGTTTTAAAAAGAGAGACGTTTGCAGCAGAAATGTGACGCTTTAGCAACAATCTAATGAAAAACATGTTAATTCAACTGATTTTGGGCTATATTGACATGATAGCATCAGTTGCTGCAGATTTGTTTCTGCATATATCCCATTCAACCTTATTCTAAGGATGGTCTTTTGTATTGATATCTGATGATATTATGTTCATTAAACCAGCTTTTTCATACAGCGTATTTTTCTGCTGGAACACAAAAAAACCCCATCAAAAGATAGATACAGGTAGACTATGGTGTTTAAATGATACTCAATTTGAAACCCTATGTCATGAAAGAGCCCGTTCTCACTCCCGAGAAATATGGTGACAATTTGTCAAGTCTGAGGCGTTCCTGGGGAATGCAAAAGGCGTTCATATGCTACGCACCGGCTTATGGAAGAAATCCAGTAGCATGACGCTCCCGCGGTAATACACATCCCAGCCATGTATTCCAGCCCTAAACACAACATTATCCCTAAACTTAACTAGCACTTTAATGACATTCATTGTAGATTCATTTCAAACGGTTCTCATGTTTCCTCATTTTTCCGATCTTCTAATATAGGGATGTGTTGGGTTCCCGGAAGCGTAATATATTGATGATTTGTCACCTAGTGTAAACTGTTACGCTTTGATAGTGAGAACCTGTTGGGTGAAAATATCCCCCACACCATTACACCACTAGCAACTTGTGCCCTTGAAACAAGGCAGGGTGGAATCATGCTTTCAAACTGAGATTCATTGAACCAGGTGTCATGTTTCCAACCATCTATTGTCTAATTTTGATCAGCCAATGCAAGTTGAAGCCTTGGTTTCCTGTTCTTAGTTTACAAATGTGGCAGCCATTATAGTCTTCTACTGCTGTAGCCCATCTGCCTCAAGATTTGAGGTGTTGTGACCTCTGAGATGCTCTTCTGCATACCTTGGTTTATAAAGTGGTGGATGAGTATACATTGTATCGATGGTATACTAATAGCAGTAGTATAAAACAGAACAATTTACCTATAGTATACACACTGAAAGGAAAGAAGAACATATCAAAAAGATACTGTATCTGATACTGTAAATGTGTGTACTGTGTGCATCAGAGGATCTACTGTCATACACAGATGCTGTAAATTCCTTGGTGATATGACAGAAATGTACAATAATGTATTTTTATTTGTGAAAGTTGCACATGATCACAAATAAAAATTGATTCACATGCACAATGTCAGATGCCACAGCTCACACATACACATGCATAGGCAGTTTGAATTTACAGTGTGGGTGGTGTGATCATGATAACAATGACACCTTGTTCAGCTGCTTTGAGTGGAGGCAAGCAAAAACTACAGTATTCTGATAGACAAGACACAAATGTGACAAAAACACAAGTGGGTGTCAAAATACTTCACTGCATCAGATGTGCCTGAAACACATGTTTTTGTGTTGTATGTATGAATAATTGAATACATAAACGTCCACACTCGTCTTGTGATGCCCTGCAGATGCATTTTTAGGTTATCAGATTCGGCTTTCAATAAACAAGGTGCAGAATTCCATTACAGAGATTGTATCTTGTCTAATGAAGGATATTTTCAAGAGCGTTTTATCTTTGATTGAGTCTAATGTGTTTTAACAATACAAAGCCTAATGCACCTTCTACTAACCAGTTCTTTACTCTTTTCAGAGAAGGCCTCCTGCACATAAAGTCGTCCCACAGCATTTTCCAGGTTGTTGTTGACATACAGAGCACACTGTCGCCACACTGCTGCCTCTGACGTTGTACCAGACAGAGCCTGCAGGGAAAGTAACAAGGCACAGATCAATTAAAGATGAAGGATAAACTGGTCAGCATATTGTTTAAAGAGGCTCATGGCAATAGGAAATAGGGCAGTGGGGAAATGATTAGATTAGAAAAAGGATTACCGAGATTTTAAAGGCATGGAGGAAGAATATGGATGAAGCAACGTGTTGAAATCGACTGTTTATTAGAGCCTGACTAATACTGCAGTTTTAGCATATCAGCTTAAGATAAGAGGTATAGCTATATAAAAGCAGCAAAAAAACTGCAATAAATAACCATTTGGAAGCATCCTTATGTAAGCACCAACACATTTCATTATAAATGTCAGTTAATTTGATCAATGATACAAACCTACTTATGTTTCCACTGTCATTTAGATGGTTTCTCTTTAGTGCTAATTGCTAAGTGTTGCTCACATATTCCAGCAAGGTGGTGACAGTGGTAAACAAACCTGGAAATGATCAGCATGTTGGCATCTTAAACATGATTCCATGCTAACTTTAGCATTTAATCCAAAGCGTAGGTGTACCTAAGTCATTTAGGCCCATGCTCTGTGTTGTTCGCGTTTCTTTTAATTACTTAGGTAAGCAGCAGCATCTGCAAATAGGAACTTCCATGGACTCAAACAGTATCAAGGTCTTGTACGCGTACCTTGCGGAAGGCTTTCCTGGTGTCTCTGTAAGCTCTGCTAAGACCCACCACCATGTTCATAGCAAAACGCCACACCATGTAGTTCTGCAGATCCCTGTGAGAAGACAGAAAACATGTTGCGAAAAAAGCAATCATACTAACACAAAGCTATCAATACTGTGCACTCCCTCCCCCACAAGCTTAGAGACAAAAACAGGCTTTTATACTCCATCACAGATACAGACTTAAATGAACACACCTACCTCTTGGTGTATTTGGCCAAGATCAGGTTGAGCCTTCTGTAATAGTTGGGTGAGTAGTTTATAACCTTTTCTGTGTCAGGAATACTGATGTTGACTGTATTCATTATTTTAGCTGTGAAGTAACTCCAGTCAAATAGCTTCAAAAAGAGTAAAAATCCACATACAGATAAAGAGGAGAAGGAGATAATGATGAGCAAGAGGTATCTAGGTACAATGAAAACAGAAAAAGTGTGGTACACGAAGATCTTTTTCTTTTTTTTTACCTGAGATTCAACCTCAAGGGTGAAGTTGGCGTTTAGGTCCCCGAGTTCCATCTTGTTGTAAAGCAACACTGGGTTGTTACGATCCTCTGGGGTATCAGTAGCCTTGGAAAGAGCAAGACAGAGGGGCTAAAAATCAAGAATGCTGTCACAACCCTCCTGTTTCCTGACACATGCGTACAGTTGCAGTGCAGGTCCAGCAGCATCAAACATATTTGGCGTCCCAGGAGGTTTTGGCTCTGTAAATGTCAGAGCACGAATGGTGTGACTGCCTTGTAAAAGCCAGCAGCTGAGTAGAGGAGAAGCGAAGCATGGCAGGGAGCAGAGCAGAACAGACTAGGATGACAAACACAGAGTGTAGAAAACTGTTGATGAAAAGTCACGGTGTTGGGATCAGGCTGGTTAACAGCTTGTTTTAGACATCAGCTACTACAGACTGGAACCACTGACACAAACACAGAGGAGGGGGGTTTGGTCTACAAATGGATGACAGGGAGGTCATCCTGCTAACAGAAACCTAATGTGTTAAGTTAGGTTTCTGTTAAGAAGAAAAAAAAACAGAACTAGAATACAGAAGGAAGAAGCTAAGGGAACCTTTGAGCCACCATCATTCCAGTCTGCCAAGATGTACCAGGTTAATCAGAAAGATAAAGTTACTGAACCTGCACAAAGTCTTTGCCGTGGTAAAGTTGTTGCCTGCATTTGAATTTACTTGAATTGTAGCTTGCCTTTATATTCTGAAATGATTACGGTAATTACGTTACCACAGCCTGCAGCTCTAAATTTCACTGCAGGTCAGTGAGATCTATCAGATATGGTACTGACAGTTTTTAGGTGATTGGATCTCATCAGGAGGCAACTTACTGAATCTCCTCAAAAGATGTGGGAGTGCTTTTCATTATGTTGACTTGCTTATTAAGGTATCTGCTATTTACCAACTGCTTTATAACTGACAGTTTTCTTCAAGTTACAGTTCCAGGTTAACTTTCTTCTGTAACATTTTAGTTGACGATTCAGTCTCAATGGCTGCTACTTCAGTCGCTAGCCTCAAATTTGAGATTAGTTTAATTTAATATCAGCCTGCTTTCTTCACTGACATCCCAGTGTCTCTCTTTCCATTACCTGAAAAATATTCTCTTTCAGCTAACAAGAAGAAAATGTCACTCCCTTGTTTGCACATCGATAGGTCATGGAGACCGGGAATGAGGATGATTTTGTCATGAAGAAGCTCAGAAAAAAGAGGTGTATTTCACATTTTATAAAAGTTAATCTTGCTAGCTATTTGATTATGGACAGCTCTCAACCGCCAGGAAGTCTACACTAGCAACATGTGCAAAGCAACAACTAGCCAGTTTCAGTTTCTCGATTTCCATTGTATATTGGCCACACTTCTCACAATGGACTCGGAATAATTCTACATTCAGTTATTGATCATAATCAAATCCATGAGCAGGCTTGAACTACAGTATGCATTACTGAAAACAAGATATCTTTCCCATGGTTTCTAAAAGTCATAATAAGCATATTTTGAAAAATACAGGAACTTCTTAAGTATTTGAATTCATATTTCTACTTGTAAAACTGCAAAGTACAAATGCATACTTACATTAGCAATGTCTCTCTCCAAGTCTATAACTCGTGTCACCTCCTCTTTAATGCGATTTTCATTGATCGCCAGTCCGCGGTCAGTACGAATCAACTTAGCCAGGTCGATCATGAATTGCTCATAGGCCCGGCATGCCTGTAAAATACATACATCTGTAACTCCCTGGTTTCAGTAAGTACTGACTAGAACAAGATTTGACGGATACAAAGTCTGTCTCTAGCAAACCAAGAACAGATGTAGTACCTTCTGCATATCAATTAAGACAAAATAAGAAGCTGTAAAGTGAAACCAGAGCAAAGGACATCTGTTCCCTCACACATCTGGTTTGGGTTGAGATAGAGTTATCAGCATTATGTGTGCTTTCGTTCCTCACATTCGTACTCACTACATTTCTAAGAGTAGGAATAAAATGCATTTGTGCACTGATGTGAATGGATATTTCGGTTGATACCCTCATCATTTGTGGGACACCATGTTTTCAGAACAAATTAGGACATGAAATCCAGGGGCTCAAATGAATACTTGGAACTGCTTTCATATTCATTGATTAAAAAGTTTCAACTGCACTGCACTGGTGTGTGGATTTGTATACATGTAAACATGCAAACTGACCTCTGCATAAGGACCCGTGCATGCATAGTAATCTCTGGACACCAGGCCAAGGCTTGTTTGCTGGTCAAACTGGCAAGGAGAAGAAGACATTTATTTTCAGTATCAAAGGCAAATAAAGGCTTAGCCATTATTTTCAGTGAACAGAGGGACATGAGGGCTTTTTGAATATGAACAGAGGAAGGTGAGGTCTTTTCTTGCCACAGGCGTACACCTACATGAATGATATGTGAGGTTGAATCTCTGTCATCTGTGCCGACAAAAAAGTTAACCAAGAGCAGAGTTCCATATTTCTCATTCAACTTCGCAATGACGTCCTCCAACCTCCATGTTCTCCCTGAAGAAATAGGAGAAAAGAAAGGAATGGCATCAATAACACCATGCCCAATGACACTTGAAACAGAAATAAAGTTCTCTACCATAATTGGTCTCCCAGTTGTCAACAGCTATGGGCCACTCAGATACATCAGGCAGCATGTCAAGCAGAGGACTCCCCCCTCTCAGCTCAATTAAACCTAGTTAGAAGCAAAAATTTAAAATTTAAAAAAAGTGGTTTTGATACAGATACATTTATTTTTCTACCTATAAAATTGTGAAAATCAAAAAGAAATTAAACCACTGTATTGCTTTTTATCAAGTACATACTAAACCTGTGGCAATTCAGAGGCCTTTGTGGATTCCAAAGCAAAGCACTTCTGAAGAAAGCATTCGTTTGAATCATGTAAAGCTGAAATACTGCAGCTCTTCTTTTTAAAACTAATGATTCATGTATTGTCGTGACGGTTTTGCTGATAGACAATACAAAAACTGAGTAAAAACACTAACCTTCAATTGCAATTTACAAAATGACTGTTAAGATTAGTATAATAGAAGATCTAAAAGGGCATAGTGTGTTAATGTCTTTTGCCTGCTGACTCACTCTCATTGGTACAGGACTTGTAAAGGGTCTTAGCCTTGGTGAGAGCAGAAGCTTCCCCCTCCACTGTTTTTTCAAGGACACCTTCAAATAAAGAAACAGAGCAAGCATGAAGCAAAGAATCACAGACAAAGATGAAGTAGCAATGTTGCTCACTGCGCACTAGGGAAGGAGTGCATATGACCGCAGGTACAATGTAGAGGTTTTCTTTTTCTTATCTCTGGGGATTCAAAATAGAATTCAGCTGTCATGCATATGCATTTGAATTAGTTTAATTAAGGGATGCTTTCTGTCCTTGCGTCAGAAAATGGCAACACAAAGTAAATTATGATATAAAGCCTTTGCTGTAGATAGTAACCGTTGACAAAACAGAAGAAATGTAATTATTCTAAGAAGAAAAACATGTCAGCAGCTGTTCTCTTCAATTTAATTGTTTTATTTTTTTCTAAATAAAAACAACCCGAAGAATTATTATAAGCAAAATATTTTAAAAGTACCCTTTTTTGACTCATATACAAGCACAGAATAAATTGTCTTCTGAAGATAGTTTAGGTTTGCAGAAAAAAGCTTTAATCATTCTTATTTTAAGTGTTATATAAAAACACATGCAACATAGTGTGCATTGGAATTTTCCCTTCATATACCAGGCAACTCAAGAGCATCACACTGTCAAAATGTGAAAATGGCCCCATATAGGGTGAACAGCCAGTTTTAGTTTGAATGAATAAATAAATAGATTAAATAATAAATAGACCATTAAATAAATGAGTAAATAGATAAATAAATAGTGTTTTAGCCCCCATCTTTTTAAGGGGCATGATAAATGTTATCATGCAAAATCATGTAAAAAGGCATATTTTATTCTGTGTTTGCCACAAATACCTTTTTGCATGGGAGTGACGGTACAGAGCAGATGAAAAGAGGCTCAACAAAATCAAGGAGCAACAAAGCTGAAGGTGTGGCAGTAAAGGGCCATTTGGAAACAAGAGCGAGCACCAGCGCTTGCTTTATTACCTGTGTTCATTGCCTCTTCAACACCTGTTGTGGGCATATGGACGCCAGTTAGCTCAGCCTCAGGCTAGATAGCATTTCTAGGTAGACAGCTAATCAAAATGAGTGATAAGTGTTGGGGTGTAAACTTGCTAAAGTGAGGGGGGAGGGCACGGGGACCAATACTCGTTTCCTGTGCCGCCTCAAGGCACCAAGTTGCATATTGTAGCTTTAAAGTGCAACTATTCCTACAGGAACTGCTGTCACTTTTCAGCAGCAGCACACGAGCAGGAGCAACACGAGGATGAGCCTAAATACATTTTCTCATCATCAAGGTTCAAACACCCACATAGTAATTTTTGTGTTTGCTGCAAACCGCTGTGGTTAAAGCAAGTTTTTTGTTATGTGATGCAGGTACAGAGCCTGTGTCCTCGGTGCTTCAAAATAACAAAACCTTACACCTACACAGGAGGTATCTAAAACTTCAGCTCAAGAACAGCTGCTGGTTTGTCATTCAGCACCAACAATATAACTCTCCCTGCGCTACGCTGCCACATACACCTCTTGAGCCTGACTATCACATCATAATGTTTCACTGCAGTTCAACTACTATGCTGGGATTTCTGGGTGGTTCAGGGAACCTTATAAGAAAAATTAGACAAATGGTTTGGCCTATCAGAAACTGGAGGTTCACATTACTTCAGTAAGCTGGGTGCAGTTATTTTGATTTACAGCACATTGCTATCTAATCAAGTGCGTTGAATTGATAGGAAACACCTTGTAACAATGTAGCGACACATCATGACTTGAGCTGAAGATATTCTGGTATTACAAAAAAGCAAGTATACTGACATTTAATATTTTTCTCGAAAAAAGGGTTCATTTCTCTACAGCTTTTAGATTTTTTGTTTCTATTGATCAACTGTATAGTTGCTTTATATGGCCTGTATCATGAATAATACATGATGTGAATGTCTTTTAAGTCTAAGCACCTTGTGATATCCTTTGTGTACATACAGAATCTATGTAAATAGATGCACTTATGATTGCTGTTGGTATTGTTTATGACAGCTCAAGAGAAAGAAGCATCCTGACACAGTATTTCACATTTTGAAAATGTGAAAACATTTCAGCACAAGATCGCGCATTTAATGTGCTAGAGCACTCCCCTTTGAAAGAATGTAACCCACGTTCATATCTGTGTCTACAACTAACCCCTTTTCCCTAAAAGTAGTAGTTGTTTGGTGTGAATACCAGTACGAACACATGTGCTTGCAACTACAGTACTGTGCAAAAGTCTTGAGTCACCTCTCATTTCTTTATATTTTGGATCCAGGGAGCCAGAATTTCTTGGAATTATTTTGAATGGCCTTAAGCGAGACTTTTCAGGGCTTTTTTAAAGTTTTTCAGTCCAGTCCTTTAACCTCACCATTTTCAAAGGAAAGGATTTAAAAAAAAGAAAAAGAAAATAAAGAAAACACCTAACTCAAGGGATGAACCAGTGTTGTGTCTACACATAACAGACAGCTGAGCAAAGAACCCATTTTAAATTGTGTCTTTAGGTACTTTGTTTCTAGCCTGTCACACAAGCACATCATTTGTTCCTTAGGTTTCTTGGGCATAAAATTGCATGTTTGCACAAACAAGGTGATTCCCGAGGAGCTATTAGCTGAAAACCTGGCATATCTCAGCACAGTCTGCAGCATTTGTGGTGGATACATTTTACTGATGTTCCCTTAATGCTGTGCACACAGATAACTATTAACAGAACAAAAACTTTCAGCCAAAGTACAACCAAAGAGAAATTAGACAGAACTACAGAGATGAACTCATGGCCTCTCAGAAATGACCTGCTGTCTAGAGAACCACTCGTCTTAACAACATGAGTGAGTGACTGAAGTCATTCATTTAGATTATTGTGGCATGTTTAAGCATTTAGTCCCTCAGGGATGGCTTTTTGAAGATTTAATGGAAGAAATCATTGGTATGGCTAGCTTAGCATTTCAGACTGTGTGTCGTCTCTGCATTCATAAACTTTCACTTGTTGATAGCCACAAAGACAAGCTGTGCAAACACTGTCTGGTTAGTACAATCCTCCTTTCTTGAATCTAAAAGAAAGGATTTAAGGTAATTTTCCCCATGGCTTTTAGTGTAGCAGACTAAATGTTGGGCAAATACAAGCATGTATACCATGGTACATGGTAAATGGTAAATAGACTGACTCTTATAGAGCGCTTTTTTAACTCTACCTGAGCACTCAAAGCACTTTATCCACCTATTCGGCCATTAACTTTTTTGTGAATGCTTTCTATGTAACATTCACACACAGTCTAAGGAGCTTGGAAAGAAACATTCACACACATTCATGCTCCAATGGATGCATCAGAGAGCAAACTGGGGTTAGTGTCTTACTGAGGGATATTTGGCACACAGACTGGTAGTAGCCAGCGATCGAACCATCAGCCTTCCAATTAGTAGGTGACATGCTTTACTTCCCATGTTGTACTCACTCTAATGTCTGAAAATTAGTCACTTCTCCTTTCTGACAGCACACAACTCATAAAAAATAAAAATTAAATAATATATAAATCATGTGCTGTGTTGCTGCAGCAATTTTGACTAAGATGTAAGAAGGATATATAAAAAATCATTGACAAAAAATGCTAAATTTTAAAGGCTTGAATTATATCTTCTTTGTTTTATTCTGTCTGATTGCTTTGACATTATCCACTTTATCCAAGGAGAGAAGTTTCTGTGTTATCAAAAGTAAACTCTTCAGTGGGTGGTTAAGTAGGTAGGATGTGTTAGAAAGATAACCTTTGATAACCTTTTGACTTTGGCAAGCCATCACATTGCTCAACATGACCTGAAAGCAGCCTGACAATTATAAAGTTATCTTATAAATATTGCATCAACAGATATACACCATCATGCTGCACAGCTCAGTGACACACCAGGATCAATACAGGAAGGAGGATGGAGTTTAAATTACACGGGCAATTGACAGCAAACTTTCCCCTGAGTCCAAGAGGACAACACTGCTGTCACTTTGAGTTGGGTTGATATGAAAAGATAACAATAAGAGCAAATTAGATTTTTTTAACTGCTAAAAAAAAAGGATTTTGAATAGAGCTCTCTACAGTTTGATGATTTGGGTTTCTACAAATTGCACAATTCATTCTCAGGAAAGATTATCACCTTTACTGATTCTCTTTTTTTTTGTTTTGTTTTGTTTTTTTGCTTTTGACTTACACTGTCACTCGGTTGTTATCTTTAGACACTAAATACAACTGGTCATTGTTCACAACAGCAATCCTGCATGTAGAAAAATGACACCTAACCACCAGGTTTAAATATGATGCAAAGAGTTTTTTTGAAGCTTTCATAATGTGATGAGTAAGGGAGTAAGTGCAATGCCGGCCACTCATCACATTAGTATGTGCTGAGAAAAGGTTTGATTTTGAAATCCTTGGACAGTTTTTTGGAGGGTTTTTATTTGCCACATAGGTGACTGTGATCTGTACCAGGGGCCATCAAATTCTAATTGGTTCGTTCTAGAAGAAGAGCCATAAAAAGACTTTCTATAATACATGAAATGATTCCAAGAGATACATTTCAAAATGGTATCTGTATCTCCTGCTGCACAAAACATCCTTCACCCCTTGGAATAAAAAGGAAAACAATCATGCTGTGACAGCCATCATCCACTGACCTCAAGCCTACCAAGAACATGAGGAGCATTCTTAAAAAGGAAGATCTATAAGAGTGGGCGACAATATACCACGAACCAGCAGCTCCGGGTGGCAGTATTGACATCCTCAAAGGAAATCCTGACTACTATAAAAGGACCGACAAGTAGACCAACTGATGAGAGAGTTAAAATGACATATAAAACCAACTTTATTGTTCTTTTTTTGTTTATTTGTATTTTTGGATCACAGTACAAAATTTCTAGTTTAAATTCCACTGATATCTGCCTGACCTGCCTGGGAAAATAGAAGATATAATTAACGTGCCTTGGATACTGCCTCCCCCACCTCTGAGTAGGCTGTTATCACCTAATTAAATGGTACAGCAGCTCAATCGGACTGAGCTCAGGTAAGGGACAAGTATATTCCTCCTCACCACCATAATGATGTTGTATCCATTAGCTTCTTTCAAAATTAACATGCTGAAACACAAAGAACATTATTCATCCAAATGCAAACACACAGACTGCAAATTTGTACCAAATGTTCAGTGTGTAGTTTTTGTTTTTTTTTGTTTGTTTTTTTTTGGGGGGGGGGGGGTTCATTTGCTCCTTTTTAAGTAATTTCTTTCCTTTTTCCCTTATAGGTCTCCTTGTTTTAACTTCTTGCACGACCGCATTTCACTTCAGACTCTTTCTGCCTTTTCGTATTTCTAATCCTCCCATTTTCTCATTATCATGTGTGCACTATTTATGCGCTCATTTAATTGTAATGAAGTCCTGAGATAGAGACCCTCCACAGGGCGCTTCCTGCAAAAGGGCACAGATCATGTGTGTGTGATTGGATTACTGACTACCTGGCGCTAATGTTTAACCACAGAAAAGGCTTACCCTTTCACTTAAACACACACACACTCTCTGTCACCCCGTATGTGTGTATTTGGCTTTATTTGAGAATGGATTTTGTGCCACCTAATGTTTGTTTGAGACGTCACGTCAGTTTGAACCAAACCACTCAGCATGATACAGAATCCGAATTTAGAGTTTCTACCCCTCTGCATTGCCATTATAACCCTGTATTTTTCATTCCACAAGGCATTTTACTTGCAGTGTCTTTAGTGCTGCTGGATTTTCTTACAATACATGACTATGAAGGATATATTTAGTGTATATTATGAGAAGAAATTGCAAATGAAGTCAAAACTGAAATGAGTCAAAACTATTTTGAGACTCTTGGTTTCTTGCTTTACAAATTTGTAGGGACAATAAACCCACTGTAAGGAAACATCTTTGCCAAAAGAATACAGATTACCTTTAAAATTTTTATGCTTATAGCTTTAAAATCTCAGCTTCTCTGAGGCAGCCCTGTCTCCTGTTCCCATTCAGCTAAGATTTATAGAAATGTGTTATCAAAGACAGTGTTTGTTTGCGATATATCTGAAAATGACTTCCTAATTAAAATATCTTTGTCTTCTTTTTTGTCAAGACAATGCTGGAGAAGCTTCTCTCAGTTAATGTCCTAAAGGAGCAATTGCGTGAAAACCATAATATTTTTCTAAATGTCACTGAGTAGTCTAGATCCATGATCCTAGCCAATCAGTGGCAGACTTGAAAGGAGTCTCAAAATCAGAACATCCTGGGACGCAATGTGAACAAGACAAAAGGACATGTGTTATGCTATGATGGATGGAAATCATTCTGCTTTTTTATAGAAAAAAATACATTTCTACTTCATATGCTAAATGAGTTTATATTTATTTGATTGTTTAATTAAGATTTGCATCCTCGTTGCATTTTGTAGTAAGGTTTGTTTGCACTCTTTGTGTTATTGTTGAGAAATATTGGGGGAGAGGAGCTATTCTGTGAGTCAGTGGCCCCACATATAAACTTTTGAAGCACTTATGGTTGAAAAAAAAATGTTTTAACTCATCTTTAAATTAAAAGAGGCTGAACGACAGCACTTTAAAATATAGTCCATAAATTAAAAGGAAAAAAAGATAAAGCTCTGTCCAAAAGAGATGTATGGGAAATATGTCTCATCTACAAAGTTATTTGTGTTTGTTTGTTTAGATATTAAATCTCCATTTGCTTAAATTAAATAATAATTCTTGTGCCAATGAATGTAATTAGAAGTTAGGGTTTACATTATGTCAGTGCATTCATAATCAATACAAATTATGTTTGGTTAATAGAATGTATATAAAAGATAGACACAGCCATTATAGTCATTGGTTAGAGAAATCCCATTATCAGGCCTCGCATTGACTGTTTTTTTTTTCATCTTAGCTTTTTGAAAACAGAGCTCACCAGAAAGGAACAGGGGGCCCTTGTGGCAAATTGTCACTCACAAGGTAAGCCCACCCTAAGGCACACCCCTTTCTATCATCCTTTTCGACTCTAATGATACCTTAAAAAATAAATTATATGTTGTCGTCAATAAGAAACAGACAAATTAAAACAAGTAACTAAAACCTTCAGCTGATCTGGAAAGTGTTTACTCAGGTTAATGTTTAATTAGATCTTAAATGTCTTTCTGAAATCAAAGTAGCAGCCTCCCGCTGGCACATCAGCACTGGCTTCACTTTTCAGACCCATAAGTTACATGAAACTTTCATATACTTAGTGGTTATGGAGCTATTACATGTAGTCTTGTTCTCCATGCAGTGACAAAAACAGTAATTTCTTAGAGTTCTGCTGTGCCTCAGCCTACTTTGCTATTGTGTAAACTAAAATAATCCCAGCAGTTGCTGAAACAGCCATCTAGCTCAACACTGCAGTTTCTATGTAAAGGTAGTAAGTATTTATTTACGCCCCCCTCCCCTGGTGGAGTTCACCAGGAAGCAAAATAGAAACTTTGTATATACAATATACAGTTTCTGTCAGTTCTTGTTAGTCAAAATGCCACTTTATTACTCTTACTGTTATTTATACAGTAAACTCAGACATTTGGCTTTTTAACAGCTAGCAGGGGAGGTTATTACCTTAGTGGAGGTCTAAACTATTTCCTTTTATTCATAAGAATTTTTTTCTGGCAAAAACATATTCAATTCAGGATTTTAGTTCAATATGTTATTGTTGGAGAAGAATTACTGCATTAATATTCATATTATTTTTCTTGGCCACACACCTCAGGTCAGCTATATTTATTTGATGTGTTTATGAGGAGTAGAGTTTCTGTGGTGTTTTGCAACGATTCTTGCTGGAATTTTGATATGACGAGGTCATGTGAGCAAGCTATTTATCCTGAGCAAGTCCTACTGTGGTCAGTACTGTTTGTCTTACAGTAAAGCTGCATTTCAGTTATTGTTGTCACAGACAGTCAGTCTCTTCAGTATGTCATAAATTGTGAGCATCATGCAGGGAAAAAATGTCATATCTGGACACAGCGTTGATGCCACAGCTACCACACAGGTTTGTTTTGAAGCTCTTGATTATGCCAAATTCAACAAGAAACATAATCTGCATGTGCTGCATACCCCTGTTTAGATTTTGCTCTCTGTAGTCAGATTGAGACCTATACAAGAAGCACCTCACAAAAGAGAGCAGCAGTGTGCTCATATAATTCTCATGCACAGATGAATGTACACACAGGACATAGCCTCTCTTTACCTAGTTGCACTCATTCAGTAAATCATCATCCTCTGGATAAGGAGCTCTTCCTTAGCCCCCCAGCCCCACCCTCCTACTGTGACGGTATTTTGCCACCTGTCTTTCCTACCATTCTTTG
>VUQR01022800.1:14774-28428 GCA_015108515.1 Hemichromis elongatus | reverse complement strand
TCACTGGTAAAAAAAAAAAAAAAAAGTAAAATGTTGATTTGCTGATGAGCAAAATCTGCTTTTATATTTTTAAAATCTGCATTATAAAAATGGAAAACCTTTTATCTGACAGTGATATGTTTAAAAAAATATTATAACACTTGAAGGCAAATCAACAGCAAAGGAATATGTATTCAATTTGACTCAGGTGAGCAGTACCCCCATTGACAACAATGTCTTTGTTCCTAAGTGATACAAAGCTGTACCCCAAATTGTACTGAACTGTTTTTCAGTCCACATGAGCGTATGACTCAGTGGGTGCTTCACTCCACTTTGTTAAGAATTGACAGGAAGACGGGAAAACGGCAGCGCTGACGTGACTCAGTTGTTTAAATCACGCGTGAGTCCTCGCTCGGGTGTCTATTATAGGAGAAGCTACTGCACAGACTGCTTCTGACTCATATCTAT
Organism: Hemichromis elongatus; assembly: GCA_015108515.1. Classification (NCBI taxonomy): domain Eukaryota; kingdom Metazoa; phylum Chordata; class Actinopteri; order Cichliformes; family Cichlidae; genus Hemichromis; species Hemichromis elongatus. The sequence goes on along the minus strand of VUQR01022800.1, from coordinate 27,981 downwards.
ATGTGTGCTCTGTCTGAAGTTGTATAAGTAATGTGCAATTTTGTACTCTTCAATGTACAAAAGGTTTTCTAGTGATTTAGTGACTCAGTCTACACACTGTAGCTACAGTTCCCACGTAATAACAAAGGCTGATAAAAGTAGACAGTGCGGATCATTGAGGAATTACAGAGTCTAACTGCTGTCGCGATGAATGACCTGCGAAAGTGCTCCTTCCTGCAGCGAGGGTGTTTCAGTCTCTGACTAAAAGAGCTGCTCAGCTCCTTAAATTGATAAACAGTTTATAATAAAGGGCAACTAAAGGCACGAGTCCCCAGTAAATAAATCGAATTCTAATGTTTATTTAAAATTACAGGTGGGAATAAGGTGGTAACAAACAGGTTTTTGCCTTAAACAAAGAAATACGTACACTATAAGTAAATTTAAGTACTTTATAATTTACTACAGTAATAGTGTGCAGTTTAATGGTAATTTTGGGGGGGGGGAAACAGGCAATATTTTCCCATCTGACACCAATAAGTTCACTCTACTATGGAGTGGGTTCACTTTGCCTTTTTAAACCTTTATTTCAGATTCATTATGTTGATGTGCATGTTTTTTTTCTGCTATTCGGTTTTCTATTATTCAAGCCACTCCATATAGTACAGTCTACCTATGATGTCAGACTGGGAAATATCGTTTGTTTTTATGCATTATTGTCCAGAAATTATGCAGTACTTAAAGTGTCTTACAGTATAATTTGTGTACATTATTCTAGGGTAACAAATCAGCCTTTAGGTACTTATAGGTAAATATAAATGCATATTAATTTCAAACAATGTTGTGAAATTCCATTTTATTGTTTCCTCTTTGTCTTATGATGACACATTTTTATCCTAATGGGAGTGGTCCCTTCTACAGTCACATTGTCTCGATCCATAGGATGTGCATAGTCGCTGAATCGTTTTGTGAGTACAGAAATGAAGCAAATCACCAACTTCCAATCTGAACCCAGCTGAAGGCTTATGAGAGATTTTGGACCAACATGTTTAAGCGGAAATCTCAGAAATCTCCACAAACGTCATGAAAACAACAAATGGGAGAACGTGTTCAGCCCCTAGAAGGGTTAGTATGTGTGTGCACGTCTGCTTACTTCCTTCTTTGGTTACAGAAAACAAGTAATGTGACACAAACTCTCCTTCAGGGATTGTAATTTCTGCCGTAATCCAGTATCTCGTTATCTCCACTCTGGTAAAAAAAAACCTTTTTAAATATCACCGTCTAAAAGTCACAAAGCGAGAGCTTAAACGGATGAACATATTTCTGCTTCCTTACCTGTGCAGACATCAGTGATAATTCCATTATCCCGGGTTCAAAGGTTGTCAGCCAGGGCGTCTAAAGAAGGCGGTCTTTAAAGTGGAGGTCAGACAGCTGACAGCAAAGAAAATAAAGGGAGAAGAAAAACGAGTATGATGGCTTCAAAACGGCACTGCTGTGCTTCACTCAGTGTACTTGTGAATGCTTTTCATGCTTCACAGAAGACTTTATTCTCTCAACACACACACACCCTCTCTCTCTCTCTCTCTGCCTTTGTGGATGTGTATGTTGCACATAAAACATGCTGATATGGCTTTGGCATGAAACTCCACGTCGTCTTCCTGTTACAACTTACTTTGGACTGAACCTCATAATCCCAAAGGTGGATCCTTGAATTATGAATGTACTGCATGCATGTTTTTTTTAACCCCATTATGAAGGAGTCACAGGCTGTGATTGAATCATGCAGATAATAACTATTTCCCCTATGTGTTATAGGTTATTATTGTGTTATAGTGTATCTTTAGCTCTTTGCGTGGTGGTGAGGGAAACTTTTGACTATAAACAAAAGTTTTCATTTCTGGTTTGTGTTTAGCATTTATTGAAATGCAGCACACATTTAAATATGCATTTACATATTTCGACATTCGATATGTTAATTGAGTTAGCTTCCCGCGCTAACTCAATTAACGCATTAGCGTAACTCGTTAGCGGATATTTGCTGCGTTAACGCTGGTTTTGCGTTAACGCCATTTTAACGCGATTAACACTGACAGCCCTAGTTTTATATACTCTCTTAGAGGACTTCCTCTTTATGTTTTATATTTAGTTAAGCAGGGTAACAATATCTTAAAGATCGTTAAAAATTTCGGAGAAAAAAAATGCAACCTTTTTCCTGTTATTCAGTTCTTATTTTCAAACACTAACTACTGATGTGCGTCCAGAAACAGCACATTGCTTCCTGCCATGATTATTTCAGCAATAATTTTGCTGTGTGTGTGTGTGTGTGTGTGTGTGTGTGTGTGTGTGTGTGTGTCATAATTGTGCATGAGAAAATGACTCCACATTCATGTGCCCTGCATGTCCATGTGTAGGCTGGGCTGTTTCAGAGCAATGTGAGGCTTCTTTGTGCAGTACAGAGTTTGTCACAGTGCCTGAGGCTGGTGACTCCAGCTGTCAGTGGAGAGAGACAAAGTCATCTTAAACAAAAGAGTGACAAGTGAAATGTGTACGGTTAGAGCGACAGGAAGCAGATCCACAGATTGAATCAGTTCGCTGCCAAAATGAGGTTGTGTGCTCACACCGTGTTTATCAGTTAAAACCCACAGGATGTGATTTTACTGGGTATTTTGACAAATACAGTAAAAAAAAAAGGGTTAGGGTGCTGTGTCTGGAAACTGCCCAAATGCTTTTAAACTAATCATATTTATCTGAATAAAAGTGAATAAAAGATAGATTTTTCTTTTGTCGTCAAACATTCTGAAGAACACATTTGCTGAATGATGTATGTAACGTAAAAGAAAGCACTAATTAGCAGAGGTGGGGCCAAGTCATTGTTTTGCAAGTCTCAAGTAAGTCTCAAGTCTTTATCCTCAAGTCACGAGTCAAGTCTCAAGTAATGTCAGGCAAGTCAGAGTCGAGTCTCAAGTCACTGGTGTAAAAGTCTAAGTAAAGTCACAACGCCTAATGACACGTCCATCAAATGTCTGTCAAGCGAAAAAAGTTAAAAAATAAAAAATAAAAAAATTAACCATACAGCTAAAAAATCTTACACAGTGTTGGGCAGAGAGGATATTATGTATATATGAGAATAAATGCAGTGACTTCAAATATTTTGTAACAGTAATGGGTCATTAATCCAAAACTAAAATCTGAAAGTAGCTAAAATAAGTCTGTTCATAGACTCGGGGGTTGCCTGCAGTTCAGTTCAGTTCAGTATAAAAGAATTGGACTTGTTTTCTGTGATGCAGTTTATGCAAATGTGTGTAATCTTTGGTCAGTACTTTTCCATATTTTTATACAGTGCCTAAAAATTTGTCAAACCACCTTTCATAAAAACAAGAAAACACAAATATTTCAGGAAACTGTGAAAAACTTTCTCAAAACTAGAAAATTATTGTGGTATTTATTAGATATATAACAAATCTGTTTTGTTGAGTTTAGTTCATTGAGTTTGACCTCTTTTATTCGTCTGCCTGCTTAAGTTTTGGCTTGTCAATTATTTTTCATATTTTTTTGTCAATAAAACCACATTTTTTAATTAGGACATTTTTGAGTTAAAACATCTGTGTCCTCTATGCCTTACTGCTCGGTCCCTGACGATTAGGCACATTAAATACTGCTTATTCCAATTGTAAATGGAATGTGCAACAGAAGTTAACGTCACAAAGTCAGTGACAGTAACACAAAATTAACACTTTCATACATCTTGTTTGATTTTCTTGCTTAATATTTGAAAAGAAGTCAGCTACGCATCTCTGACTAGCCTCACCGCCCCAGATTCTCATGTTTAACCATCTAGTCTTCAGTGAAAACTACCAGTTAATATATGATGTGGGTTTAAATGACTTCATGTATGCTTTCACTAACTCAGTGGGTGAAACAGCTGTGTGCAGGTTTGTCTGGAAACAGCAAATCCAATATCGAAATTTTGTCTTTATTCTCAGAATGGTCAATAATATATTTATTTTTTTAATGTGGTCCTAATACTGTCACGCCAGACAAAAACAAAGTATTACAGGCCATAGTTTTACAAAGTTCAGTGTGACCGATTACAACATGACAAATGACTGATTATTGTCAGATATGTGTCTAAAGTTTTATACAGGCAATTTTGATGTAAGCAGCGATTTCTACAGTCAAGCTGGCTGACAGTCTGATAAGCACTGTACTGTCCAGAGTCACAATGTTTTTGTTTTAGTTAATGGAGTGAACTTTAATTGATTTGCACACTAGATGTGTGTAAATGTTCAGGCACCAAGTGCCAAATCACAATAGTCGCCTCAAGGTGCTTAATAAATACACAGACATCTTGGTTACCCTGTAGCCTCCTGGTGCTTTCAGAGGAGAATCATACTGTTATTATGTGCCACTGTGAGTCTCTGCGTTCAGTCTTTTCTGTAGCAACACTATAGATGGGCAGTATGCAGGAAAGTTCAAAAGGCTCTGAAGGGAGAGGTCATCACATTCACTTCGCATACTAAATTAATGAGCCAACTTGTTAGCTTAATATAACTTCTAATTGTGTCTATAAATGCCCCCGTCGTCCAATAACTGGTTATGTAATGGCCTAAATGTTTAATCTATTTGCACGCCTTAAGGGCATGTTAGTAGTAATTCCAGACAGGAAGAAATCAGAAAGTGTCAATTTTCATAACATTGCTCTTACTGATATTTAATTTTATGTCATATCCTTACTATCCATACTAGATCAAAAGTCAACCATCAGTTACTATTAAAGATCAGCCCTGTTATATGAACTGAATTTTGTGAACCTATAAATAACCATGTGTTTTGCATACAAAAGGGGGAGTATGTTTCAGTACAGATTATTAATACATCTCCATTGCTTAAAGGGACATTGTGTGTTTTTAAAAAAAAAGATGTTTAAGGTAATCACTTCATAAGACTATGATCAAAATATTTACCTATTTACTCACCGCTGTGAAAATAACGATGCTGGATAAATATGTACTAATTGGATGTAAAAGGATATAAAGACAGTCACAGTCGGCCGTAATTAATGCAGTAAAGGAAAAAACAATAGAAATTTTATCGTGTGCCTAGAGGTGAGGACACTTCGACACAGCAGACGGTGCTGTTCACCCTTCACGTCCGTTCATCGTTAAATTTACAAGAGAAGCAGAAGAAGAAACTATTCACTTCCGTGTAAAATTTCATGAATGACTACAGCTTCCCCAGTTAGCTCGCTAACTAGTACCAACTTCCTACGTGTAGTGTTGCTTGTTTGACGGCTGCCACTACAGCTTGGTTGCTCTAAAATGGATTATACTGCAACTCAAAGCGGGTTCAGACAGCGTAAGTTACGTACGTAATTTTCTCATTAGCTCGGTTCTTATGTTTGCCGGGTGCATGCAAACATTTGATGCTGGCTACTGTTAGCTCGCTATTATCAGCCGGTTGAGGCTAGCTGCTGACGTTAAACAACTTGTTTAAACACAGACAGATAAACGGTGAATTTAAGCTTAACTTTCAACTTTAATTACCGAGCTTTAATTTTATAATAGGCGCCGACAATCTGTGTTGACGCTGCTAACTAGCTAATTCATTGCACGGGCTGGGCTGGCTAACGGTCCCCTCTCATGACGTTACTTATTCAGTATCATCTTTGCGCCCTGTGTGCTCAGTTTATTTATGTAGGATCCACAGCTTGCAGTAAACAGTACGTATCTGGTCAGTTTAATGATAGATAATGAATGTACGGTTTTATTTTTGTGCTTTTAAAAATGTGTGAAAAGAGATTGGTGCATCATCAAGCCACTGTAGAGGATCCTCTGTAATAAGCTTGCTTAAATTTGAACAATTTTGTAATATTAACATATTTGTGTGAATTGTTTTAGCTTCTTTATTTCATTCTTCAGACTTCTTTTTTCCGTGTGCTGTTATTTACATGGTAGAGGAAAACAAGGTCTAAACAAGCAGTAGGCGCCTGAGGATGCTGTAATCAGGTCTTGTGATAAGTGTCTGATTATATGAATGTTACTTCAGTGAAATGACTTAAAAGACTGTTTCTTCTATACTAAGATTTCATATTGGGAATTTATTTTGTGTAAAGAGACGTGTACTTTTGTAGCAGTTCTCTTTATAGCTACTTCAGACCAGCTTCTTCAACAACACACTGTGGTCTAAAAACTTTGGCCGTTCTTAGTCCATTACTCTTTAACCTTTACACAATCCCACTTGTTACTATCATACAGAATAATAATATACTTTATATACTTTACTGTTGTTATGCAGATGATGCACAGTTGTATCTGTCTTTTTAGAGACAGGGTTTTTTTTCTCATAATTATAATCTCCTTTTGAGAACATCTCAGTTGTCTACCACTTAAAGAACAGAAAAAGATCCTTCTTAGAAATTAGTCCATGCATTTGTATCAAGCAGGTTAGACTACTGTAATGCTCTAGTTACAAGATCATCCAAATCAGAAAGACAGATTCATTTTGGCCCAATTACAGCATCTATTGTCTTTACACTAACGTGGAAATTTGAACATATTACCCCTGCACTGAAGTCACTTCACTGGCCCCAGTTAAATGCAGAATTTTCTCTAAAACTCCATTTTTGGGGTTGTCTTTGTCTTCACCAAGACAGGTGAAATGGGTTTACAATAGTTCATGTTTCCTAACTGGACAGATCGATTACACTTATATTCATGTATATCCATAATAATAATAATAATAATAAATTTTAGTTATGAAGCGCCTTTCAAGACACCCAAGGACACTTGATGATGAGTGTTTTCTCTCTTCTCAAACAGAGCCCAGTATGCGTCTAAGGAATAGTCCAGGGGACGGCTCAGATGGCAGTCAGCTGTTTGAGGATACAAGCAGAGCTGGGCCTGGAGCACAGGGAGGATACAGGTGGGACTCTTGCCAGTGAGAATGAAGCTGATTTTTTTTTCCTTCTTAAGAAGCAGCCTTGACAGTGTTTTACAAATACTGTCAGTGCCAGAGGGGGGCGACAACATTCCACACCTCATGTTTTACTTCAGTTTATCAAGCTTATGGCTTATACATCTTGCATGTGTTGTACATGTTGCTTTTGCTGATTAGATCATCATGTCCGCCAAGCTGATTCCCTGTCTTGTGTCACATTGGCAGGAACCAGCAGGCCGGCCCTCAAACTGCAGGATTTCCTGGTCAGACCCTCCTGTCAGAGCCCATGTCCAATCTGGCCATGGCATATGGCAGCTCGCTGGCATCCCAGGGGAGAGAAATGGTCGACAAGAACGTAAGAGTTGTTCAGTTTTTAACAGGAATAAATCCAAAAACATCCTGCATGTGTTTAATCTCATAATAATGGTAGAAGAAATCCAGTGATTGGCCTTATTAGTCAGAGCCTTGTATTTATGACCGTGTGCTTGCTTGTTTCAGCTGGATAGATTCATCCCAATTTCTAAGCTAAAGTACTACTTTGCTGTGGACACGGTGTACGTCGGGAAGAAGCTGGGCCTTCTAGTTTTCCCTTATATGCACGAAGTGAGTCTGTTTACACCTGCTAAATGTCGATCATTCTGGTGGACATGTGTAGAGATTGCATGTGGTTTTCCATAAATATTTAAGATGAAAGAAGATACTGCTTCTAGTTCTGTCTTGAAAAGTAACATGTCTCAAATATCCTCACTTAGACCCAAATAGTGTCTTACATCTTGGAAGGTAAGCGTGTGATGATGTGTGTTGTAGAACTGGGAGGTGAGCTACCAGCAGGACACTCCTGTGGCTCCGCGCTTTGATGTGAACGCTCCCGATCTTTACATTCCTACCATGGGCTTCATCACATACATCCTGGTGGCCGGACTGGCCCTCGGCACACAGAACAGGTACGCCTGCATCCATGTTTTTATCAGAGTGATGCACATGTGACTATGACCCTAAGCTGTGGTTTGACACTTTTTTGGAGACTTTTGGTTTTATGTGTTCCTGGTCAATTATGTGTTTAAGCCATTTCACTTTCTTAGAGGCTCTCCTTTTCAAACCTTACAACCAAAAATTGAGAGGTTCATTATAAAGGATTTACAGTATTATGTGTTATATGTCTGTGGAATGTGTCATTTTGTGCCTTCCTCAGGTTTTCACCAGAGCTGCTGGGAGTTCAGGCAAGCTCAGCTTTGGTGTGGTTAATCATGGAAGTCCTGGCGGTCCTCCTGTCACTCTACCTTGTCACTGTAAACACAGACCTCACTACCATAGACCTGCTGGCCTTTGCTGGCTATAAATATGTTGGGTATGTACTGATAGGTGTCATTGTTTGCCTTTTATTACTGTGAACCTGCGAATGTCATGCCTAAAATGTGTGCATCTCTCCTTTTGTTTCTCTAGGATGATTGTAGGCTTAGTGGCAGGCCTTTTGTTTGGGAAGCCGGCATATTATCTGTCTCTGCTGTGGTGCTGTGCTGCCATCTTTATCTTTATGGTGAGTAAAATTATTTACTTATGTTTGGTAATTTTGGTCTAGTGTGCAGATTTTTTTTTTTTTTTAATTATTGAAGATGCTTATCGGCCTTAACACACAGTCACACGTGTTCTCCCAACATGTTAGAAAGTCTTCATAGATTTTTTTTTTAGTACATAATCACAATAATATTATTAACAATAATAAATTAATTTTGATTAAACACCTGTAACGTGGAGCAGTCATGTTTCAAGATAAAAAGTTTAGCAGTTCAGGTATTTTGTAGACTTGCCATTGTTACACTTGGGTGCGCTGTTGTTAAACATGGCTGCAACAGTCCCTTTGAGCCAGACGTTTAGCCTTCAAATGTTATTGTTTTGTTTGTTTGTCCTCAGATCCGCACTCTGCGTCTGAAGCTGTTATCAGAAGCGGCGGCAGAAGGGAAGTTAGTGAGAGGAACTAGAAACCAGCTGAGGATGTACCTCACCATGGCTATAGCAGCAGCACAGCCCATTTTCATGTACTGGCTCACTTTCCACCTGGTCAGATAAAAACTGCAGCACTCGCACATAGAACTCATCATCTCACCCGACTAAAATAAAAAGGATAAACACAACACACACATCAAAGAAGCTGGACTTGAACGAAACACACAGCGGCATGAAGACTCTCCCCGTACGCGTGGAGCTGAACAACAAAAAAGACGATTTAGAGAAGATGCGAGGCGTTACCGCTGTCTCACCTACAGCACAGCCGTTTCATTAGCATTGCCTTTTTTTATGTCTTCACAATTTTGTAGCAAGAGCAAGTGGCTTTAAGTTTTTTCTATACTGTGTAATTCCTGGGTAATTGAGTTTTGTTTTTTAGGAGTATTTATGTATGTATGTTTGTGTACAGCAAGAGTATTATTGCAGATGTTTCATGAGTGATATTTCTGAGCCAAGAAAAAGTACAAACCTCATACGGACCGTCCACTTAATAAAAAGAAAGAACTCAGATCTGGGTTTGAAAACGATCAACTGGCTCTGGTCGAACGTTTGGATGAGCAAAAACGTTTTCCCTTCTCCTAATGTTTCCCTAATGGTTGTAAATGTCCAGCAGCGTGAGTAAAAACATTATCTGGAAACCAGGGTTACCCAACTCGTCTATAAATGTGAGTGTAAGGTTTTTCTGTTTTTTATCATTGTGCTTTATTACATGTAAGCTTTGCTGCCTGGCAACTCTTGGAACGGAAATCTCACCTGTAAGCAACAATATCATTACGATTTAGACCTCAGGGTGAAATTTCAAGTTTGTTTTGATATAATTTTAAAAAGTGAGTAACTTATTTACTGCTTTTCATATTGAAAGTCTGATGGAAATAAGAGAGGGAATAAAATCAGGTGGTTTGTGCTGCAACGACTCTTTTAGTCTACTTGAAGTCATTTAATGTCTGAGATGCGCTCTGTGCTTCAGTGTGCTTGTGACTCTTATGGCTATAGAGTTCAGGCTTGGATAGGGTTCATGTTCACTTCAATTAAAAAAATGTGTTTAAGATTTTAGCCTTTTCCTCATAACTTTTTTTTTTTTTGTTTAATTTACTTTAGATTTTGGATTATTGAATAGTAAGCCTTGTTTGAGTTACCAAAAACCTCTTTTCTGTTTTGAAAAATAGCATTAAAAAAAAGCTGAGGAATATTTCTGCTTACGTGTATCAGCTAATTTATCTTTTTATGATTAATCATGAAATAATCCCAAGTCAATTGTCAAACTGTTTAAGGCCTCACAAATCGAGCCTCTGAAACAATGTGGCTGATGGAGCTGCTGAGGTGAGAGATTTGTTTTATGAATAAAAAACTTCTGCAACTAATTTTTACAGGTAGGGATCAAAAAAGAGCCAACAGTACTGTATTCTGTTTTCTGTACTACTATATAATTAAAATATTTTTGCGATATGCTGAGTATTACAAAAATTACTGCGATATATCACCTTTTTTTAATGTGCCACAGGTAAAGTCTCGGTACCTGGGTATGTAGTAAAAGCCTTCATCATTTTGTATTTACAACTAGAGAAAAAAAAAAACATCTGGAGAACCAAAGCAATCAACTGATTTTATTTTTCTAGTTCGTTTTGTTCTTGGAGTTTAGATAGAAAGATTTCAATACAGGTGTCCCTGTATCGATACAGTGGTATCAAACATAAGGTCCGGGAGCCAGAAAAGACTCCAATCTGGCCCACGGAGCAACTTTGGAAAAGAAGGTGAAAATAAAGGTAGGCATACATTTTGGACTTTTATTTGCATTTCACTCAATTTTACAGTTTTTTCTACAGATAAAGATCTCCCATTCGTACTATGCTAAAGGGATTAAGTAATATACTGCTGGGCAGCATTGCAGAGATTTTATTAAGAAGATTTACTAGGTACAAATGCCAGAAAAGGCGATTTCCTAATCTAAGTGTGTTCTGTTTTTATTACATACACATGACATACAGTGCTTAACAAATTTATTACACAAATATTTTAGAAATCTGTCAAAAACTTTTAAATGAACGTTTATACTGTTATTTCTTAGGCAGACAACAAAGTTGATTCATGTTTCTTTTAACCCAAATTTGAGCCGGCACACTAGGCCTCTCTGAGAATACAATTCAACCCCAGAAACAAGTTAAAATTACAAATTTGACACACTTATTTGTAAAACTGTGAATGTGAAAATTCATGAATAATAATAATTACATTGTAGCATTACAAATCCTAATTTTGAGAGCTTGTGCACGCCATGCTATATTCAGTTTTAGAAATTATAGTCACTGTTAACTGTAACTATGCCTCAAAGTGTTAATGCTAATTTCCAATTCTGGGTCCTTACACTGTGTGGTGAAAAAAAATTTATTTATTGAAGATATAAGCTTGTGTTCATTTTAAAGCACAAAATTTGTAATAAGAATAAAAATATCACTCAAAATAAATTGCACTGTGCAGATTGAAGCAAAAAGAACCAAAAAAATAACTGATGGTGGGCTCTTTATATGAAACCCCTGCTACTTCACTCTGCGGTGCTTCGCTTCTTCCAGAAGCCTCTGTTGTGATTGATAGCCTGGAGAAGCCTTGTTCGCATCGTCCTCTCAACTGGGTATCTCCGGTAGATGGGCAGCAACAACAGGAAATGGCAGGTAAGAGATTCAGGTAAATGGCGTTCAGAAGCATCGGGCAGCACAGCCAATCTCATCTTGATGCTCTCCATTCCCAGGAAGGGTACGCGATCACTGCCTGTGAGAAACACTGAGGACGGAAGAAAATAACAGAGGAAAAGTAAAAAACTGAATCTGAAATGTTACTGGAAAAGTTGGCAGGACATAACGAAAAATACGTCAAGTAATTTAAACTGATAGCCGTATATGGAAATGAGATTAAGCCTAATGATGAAATCCTTACAAAGGAACTTCTTCTTTTCCTCCGCTGTCAGGCTCTCAAACACCTCCCAAAAGACCAGTATATTTGGATGCTCTTCGTGGTATTCGCCTTCATAAACTGTGTTCTGTTTGGGAACCAAAGTAAGAACATATATGAAATGTATGTGTCATTTACATTTTTTATCCCACTGAGCCCAGACTAGGTGTAATTTTTTAAGCAGGGTGCAAGCTTCAAATTTAATTCCTGTTTTATGTTACAGTGTAAGTCTGCACACAGTCAGCTATTCTTTTGCATTCTGTTGGTCAAACTGAACTATGGTGACACACATCTGGATACCATATTCAAGTGTTTGGGGGAATTCATAGCAAAGCATACTAAACTATCCTGCATTGGCAAGGAAAATTACTCATTCAGATAATGGTGAATTTTTTAAAATAATGAGCGTATGAATACAAATTAGCATCAATATTCCTGAATCTCTTCAAGTTTATATCTCTTCACCTTCTTGAACACCTCCCAGTCGTAGTTTTCTTGGCCCACCATCACTGCTTGCAGCTCCTCTGGCTGGAAGAAGTCCACCACGTCCATGTTGCACACTTTGAAAAACCCTCTCTTGAACTCGTCAAACACTCTCTCCACCGATTTGTTGAAGACGTAGTTCACAAAGGCAGCTACATATTCTTTCCTATTGAGAAAAAAAACATGTAGTGTTGGTAAAATCCTGGCCAGTGTAATGGCATATTGCAAATATAAAGAAGGGAGCACAGTGTGATGGCAGACAAGAAGTGCTGTGCAGTCCTGTTTACACAAACCTGTTTGACCCGGTGACAAGTTTTTCTGGTTGATTTGGATCAAGCTCAACTGTCTCACTAATCCACGACACCTACCACAGATAATCACTCTGTCAGATGAAAAAAGTATGAAATAAAAACAGACAGGAAACACAGGATGTAGTAAACTTACAGTGAAAGTAGTCTCTAGCGTTTGAACTACATCAGGGCTGTAGTCCTCCAAGATGATCCTCAAAGACCTAAAGACACAAAAGCACTGATGAATGTTTTGATACTGTTCTTAACCATATCTTCAGTCTATTTGAAGTTAAATGCACAAGAAACATCTACGTACAATAAATTTCTTTTGTCATGTCAGAAAGAACACGTTTCACTTGTGCGTTTTTAAGTCTGTCTTACTCTGCCAGCACAGGATCAAACTCCTTCATGTCGTCCAGCGTAGGTTTGACTCTGAGCAGCTTCTTGAACAGAGCTTTTGGGAAGGGAAGGTGGATAATGTTGTGGTTGTAGAGAGCCAGGCCACACAGAACGCCAAACAGGAAGTAAGTAGTTTTCTCCTCTACTTTTGGCTGCATCTGACATTTTAGAGACAT